>LBNU01002596.1:92946-117876 GCA_014162995.1 Artemisia annua | reverse complement strand
TCAATGCTGCCTGAAATTTCTTAAAATCTTTTGTGTCATTTTCTTATTAAGTCATGCGTCTTTTCATTTTTAGTTTAACTTTTATTACTTTAAATGTTTTACAAGTCTTTTAATTTATTTTTCGCTTTAAACCTTTAATATGAGTCCCAAGAGTAGTTTTAACGTGTTGCCTAAGTAGCTCGAGTTAGTGAGTTAAGTAAGAGCTTAAACGCTGTGATAAGTAATCGAAAGATTACTTAGACTTGTGAATCAATTATTCGAAGATTGACAACCTTTGAAACATTAATTCAACCCGCCTTGAAGCTAATATCTTTTCAAAAGATTAATTGACAACTAACTCCCGAGAAAATGATACATAACTCGTTGCAAACGCTTTGTACCGTCGAGCTAAACGGAGCTAATTCGCGCGCTTTGCCAAGCACATTGTCTTTTAATTTCATTTACCGTTTTATTTTATTATCGCCCTTTTATTACATGTCCAACTTTAACTTGCTTTCTTAGCTACTAAAATGTCATTTAATTGCTTTTTACTTAAGTCGTTTTACGCTTTGCTTTACTTTAATTTTCCGTTGTAGTTATAACTCAAAAGCAAAAACCTCTTTCTAAACCTCATTCATAACACATATACTCACCGATTGATGACTTGATCAATTTCACCGCTCGTTGGACAACGATTACCCCCCCAGTGGTTCAAAGCTTACTAGCTTAGAAACCTGCATCACCCGTACCAGCAACACCACACGTTATGCCATTCGAACAAGAAAGTCTCCTGCAAGAACAAAATGTACCAGGTAAACAATACTTCCACTTAAAAACTTAATACAAAAATATTGGAACTAATTTAACATAACATATTAACTCATTTAACAGAAATAGAAGTAGAACCAACGGCAAAAACCTACACCTATATGCAGACAAGATCAAGGCAAGGAAAGCAGCCAAGCACACAAGTTGCAGGTAAAAATTTTATCTACCAAATAAGCATATCCAAGTTCAAAAAAAAAACATATTGTTTTCTGAACTTTTAATTATCTGTTTGTACCAGGTGATACGCCACCGACAACACACGATGAGTTGTCTCAAACATCAACAAAAGGAAATGTACCAGAAAGCAGTAAACCTGGAACAGCAAAAAGGCAACTCTTCCAAGAAAAAACAACAGATGGGAAGAAAAACAAAAAAGAATGAACATCCCCACATCTACCGCACACGCTTTTGTTAAGTAGACATCAAATGGTGGAGTACAATGACCACTAATGTAAATATCTATGGCAAATAAGATGTTAGCACTACTAAAGTGCAACTAAGAACTACTAATGACGTTAAAATCCTTTTGTAACATGCTTGCACCCTAGCAAAGCATTAATCTGCTAACTTATGCCACCGGCGAAATGCAACAGTCCTTTTGTATCTACCAATACTCCATTTCTATTTACTTGCTTCATAAACAAATAAACTACAAAAAAATGGCCAAACAAAAATACACGATAAAAAAAACATAGAAACTGATTCGTTTTATTCATCAAGTTAATATCTTACAACAAAAACTACTAGCACTAAAATCACCATCTTGATCTACAAGACACCGTGATTACACACCATCAAACATAAACCATACATCAGTTTCTAACAACAAACCTAATGACACTGGCATCGACAACAACTAAACCTAATCGTGCACTTCCATCACCATTACATGACGACGTTTCTCACCACGTGCTTCACGTAACACATCTAACAAACGCAACACAGCCTACAAAATCACTCCACTCCTCGCTTGAGCCTCAACCAAACATTCCATTCCATCTGCGGCTGCAGTATCAAAAGGACTGAAACTCTGACCCTCATGAAGCATCTCCCCAAGTTTACCGATTTTCTCATGCAATCCATCACACCACTCAACAACCTTCCTAATAAACCCTTCATTTTCAGTTTCCTCTTGGCCAAACAAAAACTTAAAACAATCTTTTATTTCATTTGACCCGCAAATATCTTTTAGTTCATCGAAATTAGGTGTCAACACCATTTATTATTTTGTGAGCAAATTAAAAGATAACTTAGTGTGATACAAGTGGAACTAAACACCGCATGCATTACTTATATAGCCATTTTTTCATACCTACCACAATTACATAAACTAAACAAGAATACTGTTTAGTTAGAACATGTTTCCTATGTAAAATAGTATAATGTACTAACAAAGCCAAAAAGACAAACTACTTTCTCAAACAAAAAAACAAAAGTAAAACTGTAACATAACTCTTAAAACTTCTCCACCTAATCCAAACAATTATCCTAAACCTATTGACAACCCATATGTGACTCAATTTTCTTTTTGACAAAATCTGTAATCATACAGCAACTCTGCCTTTTTAACACTTAGACACTCTCCCAACCACGAAATTTTCATATAGAATGATACAGTTACAGAAAAAACAAAGCAAATGGAACATATTCATTATCTCATTCCACTTTTTTTCAACAACTCTAATTTCCAAAATATATTCTCAACATGCATTTGTCTAATCACTTTTTCAATCCAATCTATAACACTTCCACATTCAACATCCTTCTATTTACTTAATTTGGATAACCATAAACAAAAAAAAAACAAAAAAAAAATGAAACAAAAAAACATTCAACATCATAGTTAAAAAAACAGTTAAACATTTTATTAACAACACCACTACATGATGATTAACATACACTGAAATTTATCAGTCCAATCTATAACACTTCCACATTCAACATCCTTCTATTTACTTAATTTGGATAAGCATAAACAAAAAAAAAACAAAAAAAACAAAAAAAAATGAAACAAAAAATCATTCAACATCATAGTTAAACAAAAGCAGTTAAACATTTTATTAACAACACCATTACATGATGATTAACATACACTGAAGTTTACTACTTGCATTAGAAACCATAAGACAACCACTACTTAAACAAACATGATAGCAGTACACACATCCCTAATACTTCCACCCAAAAGATTGACTCAAACGACGATGACACTTTTAGACCTTAGAAAACACAAAAACAACAGTAAAATAAAACAACCTTATTCAACAATCTTCATCTTCTTCACCATCCTCGACTTCTCAGTGGCACGTAATGCAGCAACGTGACTCATCTGAATCAGCCGTGCCCTCTCAGCCAAATCGTCTTTTTCTGCTGCTTTAAGAACAGACAACAGCTCATCTACAACCGGGTCAAACCCATATTTTTCCAACTCGATAATAATCCCATGCCTATGACTGATTCTAGCATCTACCTCTTCAATCCTCTCATTATAATCTCTCTCATCACGCTCATATGCTTCCTTTTCTCGACAAAAGATCTCCCTCAAGATCTTATCAATTCTCCTATCACCGATTTGTTTTGCAATCTGTACACACTTAGGGAACCTAGGACCCATTTGATTTTTTTAAACAACACGATTACCAAACGCACACTTTTTTTTTAAAATTTCGGCGATGAGATTTCACACAGATATTGTAAACCCTAAATTTGTGAATAAGCGATCTTTTACACCTAATGTCAACAAGGCATTTGGGCCACATGTCTAGAAAACAAAACAAAAAAATTAAAACCAATAG
The DNA here is from genome assembly GCA_014162995.1 of Artemisia annua. Lineage (NCBI taxonomy): Eukaryota > Viridiplantae > Streptophyta > Magnoliopsida > Asterales > Asteraceae > Artemisia > Artemisia annua. Next base: position 114,274 of record LBNU01002596.1, on the reverse strand, counting down.
CCTAGCCCAAGTACAAAATATAAAACATTAGAAACTTTTTTTTTCTTTTTTTTTTTTTTAAATAAACACTTAAAAAAAACTTTGTAAAAATAAAACGCTTATTTTTTTTAAATACATACTTAAATAATCATCTCAAAACACTTTATTAATCGACACTCGACAAATATAAATTTTTCCTACAAATCTAACACAACCTACTTTTTTAAATAAAACATCATAAGACCTTCAATAAACAAGACTTTTTTAAAACGTTATAAAACACTAATTCAATCACACCCGCCGCAACGCGCGGACTGCCACGCTCGTTTATTATAAGATACAGGAAGTATGTACTATGCATCTAAAATACTCGATGTTTGTAACAATATAAAATACTCGTAAACTTATTAACCTATATATTTTAACACCTATTACGTTTACTAATAAAATAAAATATCACATAAACACAATAAGAGTATCCATTATAGTTGTTTACGGTTCAAAAAAAAGGTCTACAAGACCGATTAATCACCGCCTAGGCGTTACAGGGTCACCAACCTTGCCGATTTATGTAACTGGGTCTAACAAATAGGTCAATCGTGGTTAACGGCGGTCAATAGTGGTCAAACTTGCCGGAAACCTTCAAATCTTGCCGGAAGTACCAAAAACTCACCGTAAACTTATTTTGATCAATTATAGTAACGGTTTAAATCTATTAATTGTTGTTTTTTACAAAATAATCTTGCGAAAATACCTAAAACTCACTGGAAATACCCAAAACTTACCAAAAATACCCAAAATTTGCCAGAAATGCTAATCCGATTAATCAATCATTGATTAATCCCGCCTAGACCGATTACAAGCTATACGGTGGTCGACCGCCTCACTACCGATTCACATTTTTTGCAACCTTGGTTGTTTATAAGAAGGTTTATAAACCACAGTGAGAAATTATTTAAACTTGTGTGACATGAAGATGACTTATATATTGAATATCTTCACAATTTAATGCATTTGAATTATGTGAGATATTTATTAATCATTGGGAGGTTTATTTATAATGAAGATAGGTTCATGTTGGTAAATTAATATGATGATACAACTATAAACTTTTCAAAAGCTTTATCATAGTGTATGAACTAAAATTTATACTTTAATGACCCTTAAGTTTAGCAATATAATAAAATGGGATTTGCTAACAGGTGTAGATATATAGACAGTTTGAGTGTATTAAATTAAAAATCCTATTTAATTATTATAAGTTTAATTAAGGTTTATTAAATGTATTTTTTATTATAAAAAGAAAGTTTTAGTGTATTAATTAGACATTAAATGCACTTGTTTACATCTTATAAGGTGCTCAGTGGGCACCCGTTAGCAAATCCCTAATAAAATTACCCTAAACTCATTAAACTTTTTTATTTTTACTCATTTACGTCATTTTCTTTATTATTCCGAACACATTTTATTGGAAAAGCATAGTATTTCTATAACTTTATTTCGCAACTACAAAATAAATGTTTTGACACTCGTTGCACCGCGCGGGTTTAAGACACCTTGTATAATAAAAAAAAGTTCAACCTACATACTTTTGTTTTCACATTTTAGAAAGTGTGTAGAATTTTATTAGTTTATTAACACTTAAATGGTTTATTAATGTGTTTTGTGACTGTTATTAACGAGTTGTTTGGCTGCCGCACATTGCGGCGGAGTTAATTTAAGTTTGATAATCGTTTCGAACAATTTTATAATGATTCTTTCACACCTATCAAAAGGCGTAATGTGGTATATATAGACAATTTATGTCTGATTTTTTTCCTAAATTATTTTCCTACTGATATTTGTATTTTCTCTCCATCGATTTTTTTTTGTCAATGTAATCAATCAATTGATTTAAGATTTAGAGTATGCTATATGCTTTTGTAACGTTACTTTGAAAGCGCACTCAAAATATATCTATAGATGTAAGAATGTTAGGTGGCTGCCAAACAATGTGGAAAAATGGTTTGCTTTTTGTCGAAGAGGAAGCCTTATGTGAAATCGACACTGCATAAATACCAGTATGAGTTTTGTGTATGTCTTATATATAAGTATTGCTGAGTGATGTTATGGAGTTGTGATTCATGAGTGTATGAAATGAAAAGAGAGGATGTAACGTTGATGTTTTACCATGGGAAATAAACAATGATTAGTTGACAAATCTAGCCTGTTAGTCATTTTTAAGGCTAAACACAACCACAACTCTTTCCAAAATGTGCATTTGTAGCACTATTAAAGTTATATTACTACATATTATTTTTATGGCTAAACACAACCATAATATTTTTCAAAACGTGCATTTGTAGCACTATTAAAGTTATATATCTTGCATATTTACGGATACTAACTTGTCCGCGCGACTACGCATACTACCTTCAACTACAACTTAACATACCTACATAGTTAGGGTACATACTACATTACTGATATTGTTTTTTGTTGGCAAAAGTCATGGATGCAAGTTACAACAAACGTTTTTGTTTTGCCTAAACCAACGTGGTAATGTTTTGGCATTCCTGGTTGCATAGGCTTCCTGCTTTAGTTTCTTGGTGCTGGGAGGACTCGTGTCTCCTGCCTGACGCCTTAAAAAGTATTTCTTGTTGTTGGGTGGGTTGTGATTTTTTTGGCCCGATAACTGTCCTCTTTGCCGGGTAGAGTTGATACGTGAACTAGTTTTGAAGACATATCAGCTACTTTCTCACATGGCTCAATAACTGTGTTTGGCATTATTGCAAGCGATCCAGCATCATCCGCAGTCAAGAGCATCGGTTTTTTGGCAAAAACATTGTCTAAGATGAAATGAATTTGTTCTGATCTGGACCCAGGACTGAAATGGAACTATAGGATGTGTATTGTTCCCTCAAGTGTTTTTAATGAATTTGGAAACTTGTAGAGATCCTTGTCCTTAACTTTTTTGAGTACCTTGTCGTAGTTGTCGGGCATGAGTCCATCACCTTCTAGACTGAATCAAGTTGGTGACACTGTTGCAGTCCATCGTCGATGAGTACTTTGAAGCGGTAGTTAATGCCTTTATAAATGTCAATTTAAAATCAAATAAGCATAAGCCGAAAAAAATGAAAAACGACTAATAAGATGAGATAACTGAAATAAAGAGTTAACCATTACACTTATTGGATTTTTCAGTCAAAGTAAATTACGTGGAAGTTAGGACAATTTATTTTGGAACCGATATAGAATTTCTTTTGGTGTATGATTACCTGTAATTGGGGACAGACTGTGGACCATGATCCGGACATTGTGGCACCAAGAATTCCTCTTGAACTTTTTTGCTACAGTTTGTGCAGGACTTGTAATAATAGGGCTTTTATGTGTTGATCTTGGATATTGTAGCCTCAGTAGTAAATTCTACACGCTCCAGTAATCATTTTATCAGGGTCAGTATTATGGGCAAAAAAATGTAGTGAGAAGACTGTGTTCTTATTACTTGATAATTTTGTGGATTCTGTTACATAGCAGTATCCGTGAAATTTGCTTTTCTTTACTACTCCTGATCCTCACATCTCTGTCTTCGAATGTCAAGTGCTAGAAGTAAACCATTTCTTTCCCTGTATCTGAGTGTTATTTATACGCAGTTCAATTAAGTAAATTGTTATAGGTTATATATTAGGGCTTTATTTTTAACAGGCTTATAGGAGCATCATTTGTTGAACTTGTAATGTGTTTTCAAGGGTCCCGAAAGCTGCAGTCTTGTTCTTGCCAGAAATTTTGTTCACTAAATTAGATGTCTTTATTTTGTAACATGGCATGAGCTCACTGCTATCATTACCGGCTTTTCCATTATTTCATATGCTTTGTGTATTGATATTTCAGCCATATCGTTCCACATACAAAACTCAATAGTATTGCCCCTGCAAAGGGCACAAATTCTTTGTTATAAACTTTGACTATGTGTGGCAATTTTAAAAATGGTAGCCATACTTACTCCAGATTCTTGATGTCAATAATTATCCTCACTACTTTGCTTCTAGTAGGGTCTCCCGAAATTAAAGGCTCTCCAATTCTAAGCACACATCCAATGTAATCTGCATAGTCTAAATGAGCTTTGTAACTCCAACGACGATCAAGAAAGTACATCAAAGACATTAAGCACAAAAGATAATAAAATTTGTGTACTATCTTCTCAAACCTATTCTATATAACGATACAACATCTTCTAAAATAAAAAATCAATTTCAATCTTAGCCAGGTTACAAATCAGTTTGAGTGTTACATCCGTGCCCGATTTGACCAAAAATTTAAAACTTTTGCGTGGAAACGAGCCATCCTTGACGGTCATTCCGTTACTCTTTTGACCATTTACAAAAATCCATAAACGTCTATACCTTGGAGCTATTTTTAAATTAAATTAGACTTAATTACCTTTAAAATGATGGGTGGCACGACCCGTGACGACTTACAGTTTAAAAGATATGATTTTTTTAAGTTTGACAAAAAACCGAAAAACTCCAATTTATACTCTGACCGAGGCATATGGCCATATGCTAAAAATATCATATGGCCATATTTAGGTCATATGCTCTTATTATACTTTCTAGTGCAACCATATGGCCATATGCTAAAATTACCATATGGCCATATTCTGCTCATGTGCCTCTATTTAAACTTTCTGGTATAACCATATGACCATATGCTGAAATTACCATATGGCCATATGCCTGCTGGATATTTTTACAAAGAAAAATATAATTGTTCTAATTCCGGAAAACCAACTTCTATAACTCGACACGATACAAAAACTTCCAGAATTCATCAAAATAACATAATAAAACATTTTCATAACCATTTGACCCGTTACAACCCAAAATGGGTACAATCAGGCACTAAACCAAACACCCTTTTAAATATTCACGTACACTTTAACATTTACCGTATCATTCCATAATTAAGTTATATACACTTTAACCCATTACCGTAACAACCATTAGACACACATTACTTTAATAACAAGAGCATAACTTTGACCCTTGTCAACTTACGCATAAAACCCTTTAAGACACGCGGGGGTACAACGTTGACATGAGCTCGGTATTCTATACTAAGCTCCTATATTCATTACCATAACCTTATAACCTTCCGCATCCATAAGCTTCTATCCAAGACTTATATCCTTGGCGTTACCCACAAAAACATCAACAACTAAAGGGGTAAGCTTACGCTTAATAAGTAACCGAACATAAAACACATATCATACACATACTTTCACATAAGAATCATAACCACTTTAAAGGCTTCCAAGCTACAACATTCAATCCATATCACGCATATCTTCATAACATAACTAATATCGATTCACAACAACCATAACCAACTAAATACCTTAATTAATCCAAAGCCAACATACCCTTAGTCAAAATCACTAGCCACCAATTCCTAACTTACAACCATTCTAAATCCAAGTCTTATGCTCTTACACAAACATAATACATATATGATAAATACGCATATAACACATGTTTTACTGAGAGTCACTTACCTTCAATCCAAGCTAGTTACCAACCCTTATAATCAATATCATCATCATCATCATCATCATCATCATCATCCTCTATATCCTAGCTCCTAGGTCATAATTACCATAACATAAACCCTTTAAACATATAATCAAAAATCATAACAATGACTAACCTAACCATATCTCATATCTAAACACCACTAATCATCATATGATCATATGATGATCATATAATGATTAACCTCATAAATCACTAACTTTAATCCAAGATTAGAGTTACTTACCTTGTGTAAATCCTTGTTAAATCTTAACCCATGAAGTGGAACCTTGTTCTCTTCATCAAAAGATCATCAAACCTCCTTCTTTCCCTCCCTCTTCTCTTCTAAACCGAACACCCACACTCACCCATAGAACTTGTGCGAAAGCCTAGAAAATTCTAGGCTAAAAATATTTTAGGTGATAAGTTTGCCTTTTTGGCAAGTTTAGTCCCTCATGTCCATTTTATTCTATTTTGGCCACATTACAAATTATAACACTTTTACTGCTTGGCAACTATAGTCCTTTAAGTCTATTTCATTTCAAATGCGACACAACATACCTTCCTTAACCATATTATACGTACTTTGACTATCGGGTTTGACCACTACATAACTTCCGTTGACTAACCGATCATCTTAAGTCTTAGTCAATTCATCTAGGGTGGGGCCTATTTATAAACGGGATATGGGTCTAACATTGAGTGTGTAAACGACAAATGCAGTTTATGCCATATAGTTTTTCCAACATGAAAATCACCACTCACAAAGTTACCGAACTATGAAAACCAATCAAACACTATCCAAACTAGACCTACAAAACATATAACAATCATTACAATCCCACATCTAGTACCATAGTTCATATATCAAATCAGCCACAAAATACGATTTCATTTTATGCCTTCTAAGTTTCGCCAAACTAAAATTAAGACAAACCACCAACCATACGAACCATAGATCCTGCAAAATCACAACATGCAAATCAGTTTTAAAACAACAATCACAACCAAGCATTCTACTCATCAACCTAAGCAAAGGCCTTAAAAAATTCAGATGAAACACGAAATCAAGAAAATTGAAGTTAATAACAGCGATTTAAAATAAATTAAGCAACACAGAACAAAATCCCTAACACCAAAAAACTATGATTCAAAATAAAAGTAACCAACATATAACAAAAACCACAACATCTCCATAACTCTTTTAGCTAACTGAATCACGTAGCAAATATAATCAGACGTTCTACTCATCATTCCGACCAAAACCCCTAAAACACTTTCAACTTTAATCACCTATATCAAAAATCACAAATAACTATATAATAAATTACAACTCTAATTTTCTTACCTATGCCCCTTGTGTGTGACTGTGATTACAGCTCTAAAAACCAAACAAATGAAACAGCCTCTCTTTATATACATAGATCCAAAATTGATAATGGAAAACAATATGCAGCGAACCCATATTATCAAGTCAATTGTATTTAACAAGATTTGATGGAATGTGTATAACATGCATTGAACCTCAAAATTTATTATATAGCAATTAAGTGGAAAACTCAATATCATTATTTTAATCCCTCTAAGCTGACAGCTCGGCTTGTCGTGTACACAGTGTCGGCTTGAGCCGCAGCTCCACAGTACACCCACGCAGTCCCACTCCCTCGAACCGACCTCTCCATCGGCGGCTTCGGAAAACTGAAGACACCTATTTCCACTCCAATGAATGTTATATAATATAATAGTTGAAACCTAAAAGTTTTAAGATATTTGTTTCAAAACATCATAACATATATATTACTAACCCCGAGGCCCGCTCATCACATTATAAGTTGTTACAGATAAGTTGGTTCAATAACCACTCATGGATGATTTATGATTTCATTATACACTAAAATGTTTGAGTTTTTAATTTCAATTTCTACTAGATGCAAACAATCATGAAGTGGTCACTCTAACATTCTAAGATTATATTAACAATCGTTTGAGTTTGTGTGACGATAGATTCAAACTCATCATTTTGAAATAATAACATCCAGTGTGTGTCCTCGAAAACGCTAAAAATCATGATTAAAGAAATAATAACACCCTTTTTAACAAGATATATGTTCCGTAGAGTTGTTAACCATCAGATTATGGGGTGTGGTAACATCAGTTAGGTGTTAACACCATGCCACGTCAGCGCCACATCATCTCAACACCAAATAACATAACACCAAAAAACACCAGGAAATCATAACACCAAATAACACCACTTTTTACAAATTTACAAATTCTACCCTCAACAAATTCATTTATTAAACATTCAAACATTTTATTAATAAAACTTAAACATTACATTACGATTGCGAATTAAAATAAAAAAAAACATTACGAAATAAAAACATTACAATAAAAAAAAGGGTACGAATTAAAATACGAATTGAACAATACGATAAGTAAATAAGTAAAACTAGTCGTCATCTTCTTCCTCAAAATCCTCACGGTTACGCCAAATATGCTCCATAAGATTGAGTTGGAGACTAACATGAACATCTTTATCACGAAGTTCTTTTGCCTTTTGACGTCGCCTATCACATCTATCAATCCACCTGTCTTGCATTTGTCTAGCCGGATCACGGAAAATTTCTTTGTATTCATTTACATGGAACTTTTGATCTTTTAGAATCATGTTATGCAATATGATGCAAGAATACATGATTCTACTTATCTTGGTAACCTGGTAAGCACACGTTGGTTGTTGTATTATTCCCCATCGTCCTTGGAGAACACCAAAAGCACGTTCAATATCCTTTCGTGCTGCCTCTTGACGCCGTTTAAATAAAGTGTGTTTATCATCAACGGTATTAGTGAATGATTTGACAAAAGTAGACCATTGTGGGTAAATCCCATCGGCTAAGTAGTAACCTTTTTCATACACACGTCCATTTACCTCAAATGGAGCTACAGGGGAATCATCATTCAGCAAGTCATCAAACAACGGCGAATTATCTAAAACATTGATATCATTATTCGCACCTGCTACACCAAAAAATGCGTGCCAAATCCACAAATCCTGCGACGCAACAGCTTCAAGCAATATAGTCGGGTATTTTTTATGACCACTAACATATTGCCCTTGCCATGACACCGGACAATTTCTCCATTGCCAATGCATACAGTCGATGCTACCAAGCATTCCCGGAAAATCATGTTCCTTCTCATGTTTTGCATATAGGTTTTGAACGTCATGCATATTTGGTTTTCTTAAAAATTCTCCCTTAAACAAATCAATAATGCACTTATTGAAATTATCTAGACAATCATGTCCGGTACGTGCACTCATTTGCAAATACTCATCGAACGCATCCGGTGAAGTGCCATATGCCAATTGGCGTATGGCCATAGTGCATTTCATTAAAACACTAATACTCATCCTACCAGTAGCATCGGGTGTTTGGGAAAAATATGCAAAATTATCCGGAAGAGGATCGGCAGTATATGATTCAATAGCGGAAACTATTTGAAGAAATAGTTCCCGGCTCATACGAAATCTTCTACGAAAGTCTCTAGGAGGATACTTACAATGTTCATTAAAGTAGTCGGCCATCAAACGCTCCTCCGCAACCTCACGTTCACGGGAAATTAGGTTACGGGTCAACCAGNCTTCACTGGTGCAAGTTGGTCTTCCCACGTATTGTCACGTTGAATATTTAATAACCAATTTTCAATTCGTCATTAATTCTAACAAATTAAACTACATATGTTCACACGCAGGATGCATGTTGTACAGTAATTATTTTAGAAGATTTTGGATACTGCGTATCTCATTTGAAATACTTTATTATTATAAAAATAAATTTATTAATCGGGGTAATAATTCTGCATGCAGAAAATTATAAAATAATATGGTGGCCAGTTATTTCAGCTAATAAAATAAAATGCAAATATCAGTAAATGCGATAGGTGTGGAGATATGATGCTAGATCATACTATTTGACTATTTGTAAAACAATTAATAAAATAAGGATGTCTTTTTAGGTTTTCTGATATTATATTCAAGTAAACCTTAAAGCTAACCTTAATCAAATTTTGTGAATATTAGTTGTATTTTTCGCAAGCTAAACAAACAAAAGCCATATTCAATGGAGTACAATCTAACACTTGTTTCATGCGTAACATAAGTTGAAGCAACAAACATTTGGTCATGAAGCATTTGCATTTTCACGTGTACACATAATGCGCGCTTGATTAAAGGCCCGTTGATCGTAATTACATTAGTAATATCGTCTTTCTACAAATAGTTTTACTAGCGAATGAAAGCCGCTGCCAAGATTGTTTAATTAGTCTAATATCTTTACTTAAAAACGAGTTACTGCATGTTAATTTAATATGATTAAATTAAACTAACTACTAAGAATCCATGCAGAAACGTACTAGCTAGGACTCCGGGTAACAACTTTCGATGTTGGACTATAAATGTTTTAAGCTTCTCGTATATTATAAATATTTTTAAAATAATGATATGATCACATATTATTTTGGATCAAACAAATAAGTTATATAGTAAAATATTTGATTTGGATACATTTAATAGCAGACAATGTGAACCTATGACAACTACTATATGTTATTAACTTAATTTTAATTTTAAGCTATAAAATGCAATGGGAAATATACTTCTAACACAAGCCAAAGCCAAAAACTCCCCAAGGTAGACCTTGGAGAAGCTTATTGTGGTGTGGTCATCCGAAAAAGTTACGAAAATGGCTGATGTGGCAGTGGACGAACAATGGCAGACGCATGAGGAAAACGTAGTGGTGGAAGATGATTTGAAAGCTATCGCCGCATCATTTGATTTTACAAAAATGGCTGATGGTGGCCCTAATGAAGTAGTGATGAATGGCCATGGCTTGGACAAGAATGAAGGTATATTAATCTTGTCACCTTTTTTCTTTTAGATGTAATTCTTGGGAAAAATCTTCATATTTTTTGTATTTGGTTTTTATTTCATGTCTTGTTTTGTGTCATGTGGTCACAGGCCCAGACGTTTCAGAAATTTTGAAATTTGATGCAATTGGTGACAACTTTGACGAAACTACAAACGAGAAAAATGAAATCTCACACGAAGCCCATGCGAGCCAACTTGAAACAGGAGAAAGTTCGGGAAATGTTGGAGAGTTACTTGAAGAGGAAGTAGTAGAGTTAGAATTTGAGAAGGTGAAACCAAAGCTCGAAACACATTCTATGCATTGTCCCAATTGTAAGTCCGAAATTACCAAGGTCATTCTTCGTAGAAAACTGTATCAATCCGTCAGGGTACCTGTTGTTCCTGTTGAGCCACAACCTGAACCTCAAGAAGATCTAGTGGGATGTCTTTCATGCTTAAGCTTGTTCACTTTCTCCGGTAATAAATCGTTACGTACAATGTCAATCAAGCCTGATTTTTAATTGCATACCAAATACTATAATTTTGTCTATTCCCTTTATTAACCAGAAAATGGATGTTTTAACCCCTTCGACATTTTCCGAAAGAGAACACAAACGAGTACTGATTCTACTCCATCTCCACCTAATGTTAATGTTGTGGTTGACGAAAATGGTAATAGTTTCTTACAAAACACTAAGATCTTGTTATATACTTCTTATTTCATTCCTTGATTTTTGACTGCTGTTTTTGTATATGAACACACAGAATCGTGTTTCAGCATGTTTTGGGTTATTGGGAAGGAAAAAGCTAACCCGAAACCAGAAGATCCTAAGCAACCAGATACTGTTTACAAAAATCGGGAGTACCAGAATCTTGATCAAGTTGAACCTCCTAAAAATGTCACAGGGACCAGTGCCATTGCAGCAGGTTGTTTAATGCTTCAATTATAATTTTGTTATGAATGTGAACGAAACTGCATTTATCAACTCATCTACTTATTAAAGACTGTTTTGTGTTACTCTTTAATCCCGTTATCATAACTCAGAGAAAACATTATAATAGGTCATGGTGAACGAATTTAACTATGTTATCTTTAGTTATGCTAGCTGTAAATCTACAAAATATTTCTTTCATAAGTTGACATACGCAATGGTTGGTTTGTATTAAATTAACTGCATGATACGTGCTAGGATGGTTTTCAAACTTAGACAGATGGCATTGACTTTTGCAAATACAACCACCATTTTTATGTCCAAAAGATCAAGGAGAATGAGACAATGATTCAAGTGTTGATAACTATCTTAAGTTCTTAAACACCTAGTCGATAAGCTACACTTTGTGCACAATTTTATATTTAATCATAGCCTTAAGAGTTACGTTTAGTAAAATTCTAATAGAGATAATGAACTTTGATGAATTAATGAACAAAAACAGGTCTAACACTCATAATACACAAATTCATTTGAAAGAATTTTGATTTCTAGGATTTAAATTTTCTCTAACTTGAAAACCTCAAAAATTAAAATCCTATCATTTTAAATTCATGAACCAAACGACCCTACAATAAATTGCCACTAGGAAAAAACATTTTCATAAAATATCACATCATCTTTTTTTCATTTTCAGTAATACTGCGACTGTTACATTTTTCCAATTACAGATTTTCCATTATATATTTTTTTAAACAGAAATAAACCACTTTTTAGTAAGTGAAATTTTCATCTCCCTATGGGTAACCCTTGAACATAGAAATTATTAGTAGCTCATTGTTTTAAGTTGTTTGAATAAGTTGACTATATAATGTTTGGCTTCACTAAAAGTTTTGTAAGTTTTAATCTTTATACAATCCTTTATATGCAGGAACCGCAACTGTTGGCAACATTAAGGGAACCAGCAATGGGCTAATAGGTGCGTTCGCGTTATATGTCATTATAAAGCCAAAAATCAAATAGTATCGTGTTACAATCACTTTCTAAATTGACACATTTTAATTTGCAGGTGCTACTCGGCCTTCTTTTGATCTTCCTGAGTCATCTAATCCTGGAGGAGATGATACCGCGATCAACATTGAAAGTGAACCAAGTAATAATATGAATCCCAATATACAAAGAAACTCAATGTTTGCAATTGTTTTCTTAACGTAATCGTTGGTGTTTAAGATGCAGAACCGGCAACTGTTGTTATTGCCCAACCTAGTGGAAGACCATGGCTTGGTCAGGACGGTTTGCTTTTAGAGATCTTGAAAAGTATTGTTTACGGAGGTTTAATGGAGGTGATTGCAAGCTTAAGTGTTGTAGCATCTGCTGCCGCCTCTGATGCCGCTACCATGTAAGTTTTGACAAAGTCTCTTTTAAGCGATTGACATTTGTCTAAATCTCATTTGGGTTGTTTTCCTTTTAATAGTTGGTAAAATATATGACTTGGGTAAATTTTAGGACACTTTATGTTGAGTTGAGTTTACTCGCTAGATAACATTTTATTTTATATCCTAGCAACTAATACTGTGTTTTGCTTTAGTGAGCATTGTAGCTTTGGCACTCGCAACTCTAATTGGTGGGGTGTTCGTCATCGGACACAATGTAAGTAAAACCTTAATCTCTAAGCATACGAATTATCCATCTTTAAAATGCCTCATTTAATCACCAACTTCGGGTTATGCAGCTTTGGGACCTTAGAGACGATTGCTACAAAGAGAGCTCAAGTCAGCAAAAATACAAAGAGCTGCTCGGAGAAATAAGTTATTTCCCACTCCACGCGTTCTTTGCAATACTTTCCTTCATGGTATTTGGGATGGTCCCACCTGCAGCATATGGATACGCATTTCATGAAACTAACGACAAGGACTATACACTTGTGGTGGTTTCAATTGCATCTCTTCTATGTGTCGCATTATTGGCAATATTCAAGGCTTACATCAATGAGTGCAAGGTTTTTGACTACTTTAAAACCGTGGTGTACTACATTACCACTGCAGTATCAGTGTCGGGTGTTTCCTATGTTGTTGGTAATCTTGTTGCGCGGTTAATGGAAGAGTATGGTTTGTTTGACACGAGTTCAGGTGGTGACATGTCCCTCCTGACCCAAGCCGCAACTTCATCTTTCGCATCTTTTTAATGTCCGGTTTTTAAGAACTACATTGTTTAAGTTTTTTTTCAATTGTTCACAATTGTTTGTATCATTTTAAACTATTCTTTTGATTGTTTTTGCAGCACGAGAATGTATCATTTATAAAAGTTTAATAACATTTGATGAACTGGGCCTATATTTGTAGAAGATGATCTCATGAAAAATTTACTAAAGCAAGAGTGCATGTTTGTTAAATCAAACTTGGAACAGATGGAATTAGATACTTGATATAATTACATTTACATAGGTCAACTAAAATGATCAATATTCATGACACTACACCAAAAACCACTTTTGGTCACAGGAGACTTTTAAGCGACCACGCATGTCATCGCTAAAAGTGCATGGGGCCCAGTTTTTCGACACTCTTTTTTGTTAAAAGTTTGACCCGGGATTCACACTATTAGCGACGACATATGGTGTATTTACAAGTGCTGATAATTGAATGATATATATATTTTTATATTAAATAGTTTTTTTTTGTTGTTTAAAATAAAAATAATTTAGCCCGCGTAAAATACTTTAGCTTGCCAAAACCTTTAGCGACGACACATGTTTGGTTATGACGAGTAGGGTTTAGTATGTGATATGTATTGACATTGCTTTGTTATTTGCATTTTCATATTAGTATTATTAGTATATATATATTAGCTTAATTGTATCGTTATTTTCGAAAACTGTGACTTCGTTTGGATGTTTTGGAATGAATAAGTGGACGGATAAATTTGGATAAGTTTGTATTATAGGGTGATTTCAAGTTAAGATTTGGTAGATTTATTTCAGAAAAAATTACGGAAAAAATCTATAAATGCAGCAGTTTCTGCTCTTTTTTTTTTTTTTTTTTTTTTTTGCTAGCACACTTTTAGCGATGACCGTGGCAAAATATCGTCGCTAAAAGTGGTTTTCAAAACAATAAAATATTAATATTTTAATAATTTATATTTTAAAATACTTATATTATTAAATTAAAATTAAAATAAAATTTTTATTTTAATTTTGAAACATACTTTTAGCGACGACACGCGTCGTCGCTAAAGGTAGGTGGACCCCACTCGATAAAGGTAGCGTATTGTGCATGTATTGATGTATAACTCGTGGGTCATGTCCATGGTCACAAAGAGGCCGGTATTCTTCGAGGTTGTTAATGTTTCATCTAGTTCGTGGAGCCTAATAAGTAATACTACCTCCGTCCCAATTTATTTGTCCAGTTTTGACTTTTTGAGTCTTTCTTTCTCAACTTTGACCGTAAATATTCTTATTTGTGTTATATAATACTTGATGAAAATTATACAAATTAAAAATACACGTAAAACTCAATTTATTTATATATTTTGCATCAAATATTAAATAACATAAACATACATATTTAAGGTCAAAGTTGACAAAGTAAGACTTTGAAAATTAAAAGTGGACAAATAAATTGGGACGGAGGGAGTAACTATCTGTACTACAATTGCATTAGTATGCATGTATGTTCAAGTGATGGAACTTCAGAAGTACAAAATAGGCAACTTGTTCTTATTTCAGATTAAAAGCTATAAGGAGTGAATAAAAAGGTAAACTTTTTCTACACACAATGCTCGTGCAAACCAAAAATGATCAAGGACAATATGTCTACCATTTGCTACAAGGGACAACATTTATAACATGTTAGCTATTCCTAACACTATCCGTAATGGGTGGTTGACCTTGTAGTCGGTCGCCTTGCAAAATGTGTCCCTTCAATTCCCCTTACAGCAGATCCTCCTGAGTCGTGACGCGTCCCCTTATGAAAAGATGGTTATTTGTGTGTGAGTGTGTGTTTTTAAACTGTTTTTGTGAGGTACTTTTGTGTTTAAGTAGGGTATGTTTTTAACGGTAACCGCGGTCTCTTTATTACATTAACTTGGTCATGACAAAGGTTGTAGTGAGTTAGCGTTGATGTGCAGTGGTGATTGCGGTCACCATTACATCCAGCCTAATCAGCTTGCAGACAATAAAAGACGGACGATTAAGCATATTTTCCTAAAGACATGAAAAGATGTCAATATGAAGTCCGAAGGTAACAACACAAGCAAACGAAAGCAAAACACAATTTACAAAAATTATTTCATATTTCATTAAGTACTGTGTCCTATAAGAACGGGTCCACAGTTTTACTGTCAAAGTCAAGTAAGGGTTAATATACAAATATGTCACTAAATTTTTAAGAAAAATGTGCTTAAGGTCACGAATTTTTGTTTTGTTCTTTGGGTTACTAAACTTATAATTTAGGTTGTTTTGTTCTTTGATAGTTAAGTAAAATAAGTGTCGTATAATTACATGTTCAATGATGTTTACATATATTTTTATAAGTTCGGTGACCCTAAAATGTCATGTTTTATAAATTCAATAACTCAAATGAACAAAATTAAGTTCGTTAACTTAAGCGCATTTTTTTGAAATGTTTAGTAACATATTTATATATTAACCTTGATATATGATATAGATATCTTATAAAGTCAATATAATTTATGTCTCTAAATATATTATTTTTGTTTTTAAATTATGGTCCTCATTTTTATTTTTGGATATTTCAAAATAATAGTCATTTTCTTGTGTCAACCAATTAAAAAAGACTTTAATGGGTGTGGATTATATTCAATTAGTTGAAGAGTGTAGTAATTTTCATTTTGGTAAATAGTGTATTTTTTTGTCTGGAAAACAATAATTTTGAGACAGAGAAATTATTCACAAGTTCAATGTACCACCACCACTACACTTATAGAGTTTAGAACTCCATGGCGGTTTTTTAAGTATATGCTGTAAATAATTATCCCACTTGGCGTAAGGTCAAGCTTGTATCTTTCTGTTGGGGTGTTTAGCTTTGCGTACTAAAGTGATTTGGTGTTTTAGTTTTAACAATATGTTAAAAGTGGGTAAATTAAAGTTAAAAATAAGCGTCCTTTTAGATCACAGAAATGCAAATTTCACCATATTTTTTACAATACATCTAGATAGTTATGTAACCACACTAACCACAAACCTACATGCTAATTACTAATATACAACTTGCCATGTTATTTGATAAATGTTTAGTTTTAATACATCTAAATAGTTATGTAACCACACTAACCACAAACCTACATGCCAGTTATATACAACTTGCCATGTTGTTTGATAAATGTTTAGTTTTAATACATCTAAATAGTTATGTAGCCACACTAACCAAAAACCTACATGCTGGTTACTAATATACAACTTGCCATGTTATTTGATAAATGTTTAGTTCTAAGGTTGTGATAGTAGTTGTTTTTCATTACCCGTAAATATGTGTTCAGTTATAACATATATGATATACATACCATGATACCAAAATATAGTTGTTAACCGTAAGGGAGGTGATTTGTACACCATTTTTTTTCTCCATCCACCACTAAATCATGCATAACAGTGTTGTACTGTATGCATCACTGGTGTAATTTAGTGGTGGATGGCAAAAAGAATTGGTGTACAAATCATCTCCCTAACCGTAATACTGTTTATAATTATCAAAGCAAATCCGTTAACAAGATTACGTCTATATGTTTAAGTAATGCTAAAATTCATTGGTTCAATCTTTCATTCCCACGTATTGTCACGTCGCATATTTATTGTATTTACTCCTCCTTATTTGAAATAAATTTAAAAATAAATATATTCATACATGAAGCATGATGTACAAATAATCATTTTATACCATAATGGATACTCTATATCTCCAATTCCATTACAAAGACTATATATATAACAGTGGCGGAGCTAGAAAATTTTTTTTAGGAGGGCCGAAACAATTTTTGTTCCGGAAGAACATTAAATGGGAGGGCCGAAACAATTTTTTTTTCCCGGAATAACACATGAAATCACGAAAAAATACACTAACGGGCTTAGGTCTAGGGGCGTCGGGACCCTTCTCGGTCCCTTAATAGCTCCGCCCCTATATATATATATATATATATATATATATATATATATATATATATATATATATATATATATATATATATATATATATATATATATATAAGGTAATCTTGTTGCGCGGTTAATGGAAGAGTATGGTTTGTTTGACACGAGTTCAGGTGGTGACATGTCCCTCCTGACCCAAGCCGCAACTTCATCTTTCGCATCTTTTTAATGTCCGGTTTTTAAGAACTACATTGTTTAAGTTTTTTTTTTCAATTGTTCACAATTGTTTGTTTCATTTTAAAATATTCTTTTGATTGTTTTTGCAGCACGAGAATGTATCATTTATAAAAGTTTAATAACATTTGATGAACTGGGCCTATATTTGTAGAAGATGATCTCATGAAAAATTTACTAAAGCAAGAGTGCATGTTTGTTAAATCAAACTTGTAACAGATGGAATTAGATACTTGATATAATTACATTTACATAGGTCAACTAAAATGATCAATATTCAATATTTTTTATATCAGATGAAGTCATGACACTACACCAAAAACCACTTTTCGTCACAGGAGACTTTTAAGCGACCACGCATGTCATCGCTAAAAGTGCGTGGGGCCCAGTTTTCCGAAACAATTTTTTGTTAAAAGTTTGACCCGGGATTCACACTATTAGCGACGACATATGTTGTATTTAAAAGTGCTGATAATTGAATGATATATATTTTTTTATAGTAAATAGTTTTTTTTGTTGTTTAAAATAAAAATAATTTAGCCCGCGTAAAATAATTTAGCCCGCCAAAACCTTTAGCGACGACACGTGTTTGGTTATGACGAGTAGGGTTTAGTATGTGATATGTATTGACATTGCTTTGTTATTTTCGAAAACTGTGACGAGTAGGGTTTGGTACGAGTAGTGTTTGGTTATCACGAGTAGGGTTTAGTATATATTAGCTTAATTGTATCGTTATTTTCGAAAACTGTGACTTCGTTTGGATGTTTTGGAATGAATAAGTGGATGGATAAATTTGGATAAGTTTGTATTATAGGATGATTTCAAGTTGAGATTTGGTAGATTTATTTCAGAAAAAATTACAGAAAAAATCTACAAATGTAGCAGTTTATGCTGTTTTCTTTTTTTTGCTTGCACACTTTAGCGATGACCGTGGCAAAATATCGTCGCTAAAAGTGGTTTTCAAAACAATAAAATATTAATATTTTAATAATTTATATTTTTAAATATTTATATTATTAAATTAAAATTAAATAAAATTTTTAATTTAATTTTGAAACATACTTTTAGCGACGACACGCGTCGTCGCTAAAGGTAGGTGGACCCCACTCGATAAAGGTAGCGCATTGTGCATGTATTGATGTATAACTCGTGGGTCATGTCCATGGTCACAAAGAGGCCGGTATTCTTGGAGGTTGTTAATGTTTCATCTAGTTGGTGGAGCCTAATAACTATCTGTACTACAATTGCATTAGTATGCAAGTATGTTCAAGTGATGGAACTTCATAAGTACAAAATAGGCAACGCGTTCTTATTTCAGATTAAAAGCTATAAGAGAGCTAGGTATGGTGGCGAAGGAGGCTCGCCAATCCTACTTGGCAGCTCTTCACCCTTCTTCACCACACCGCCCCCCCTCTTCGCAGCTCTTCAATTCCTTCCTCCTCGCTGCCCCGGCGAACCAATCCTACTGACATGTGTACTTTTTTTTTTTCTTTTTGTGAGTGGGAAAAAAATAAAGGTGTAAGTGGTGGTCCCCAAATGAAGAAATTGAGGTTAGTTGTGAGTGAGGAGGGGGTTAGTTGTGAAGAGGTGTTGGGTGATGTGGCACCGGTGGGACCCAAATGAAGAGCCAAGTGCTCTCCACCACACCTAGCTCTCTAAGGAGTGAATAAAAAGGTAAACTGTTTCTACACACAATGCTCGTGCAAACAAAAAATGATCAAGGACAATATGTCCACCATTTGCTACAAGGAACAACATTTATAACATATTAGCTATTCCTAACATTATCCGTAATGGGTGGTTGACCTTGTAGTCGGTCGCCTCTCAAAATGTGTCCCTTCAATTCCCCTTACAGCAGATCCTCCTGAGTCCTGACGCGTCCCCTTATGAAAAGATGGTTATTTGTGTGTGAGTGTGTGTTTTTAAATTGTTTTTGTGAGGTACTTTTGTGTTTAAGTAGGGTATGTTTTTAGTGGTAACCGTGGTCTCTCTATTACATTAACTTGGTCATGACAAAGGTTGTAGTGAGTTAGCATTGATGTGCAGTGGTGATTGTGGTCACCATTACATCCAGCCTAATCAGCTTGCAGACATTAAAAGACGGACGATTAAGCATATTTTCCTAAAGAATGAAAAGATGTCAATATGAAGTCCGAAGGTAACAACACAAGCAAACGAAAGCAAAACATAATTTACAAAAATTATTTCATATTTCATTAAGTACTGCGTCCTATAAGAACGGGTCCACAGTTTTACTGTCAAAGTCAAGTAAGGGTTAATATACAAATATGTCACTAAATTTTTAAGAAAACATAATTTACCGTAAACATCCATCATATGAGTATTGCATGGGTTATAGCTTTTAGCTTGACCATGTGTAACGTGAACTTATTTGTGTTGTTTAGATTTGTGATTGTTATTTGTTGGAAGCTGCAGAGTTAAGGTGAGTTCATAGTCCCATACTTTTTACTTTGTTTTAAACTTGGGATGGGAATGGTGCTTGTCTTAAATGTTTTGAGTTACTGTGATTATGCGTGTTTGAAAGCTTGGACTTATGATGTTATCATATGAATGCTATGTGTGATGATGTGATTGTGAGATTATACGTGATTCATTTGGGGACCCATTTGATGCCAAGTTTGTGTGGATTACGTGATTTTCACATGCAGAAAAAAACCCTAAAACCGATCTAAGCTCTGGCGATTCCCTTATACCCTAAAGTTTAAATCGATCCTTCTCCTTGTGATCCTATATCGATCTCCTCTCCTTAGGGACGATCGTATGTAGGTTAACTTGTAAGGGATTCGATTAGTTCTATAGGTTATCGTGTTTGTTTTGATTTTTGTTCTGTCGATTAGGGTTTGATCCATGAGGGTCGACTTCTGATCAAGTGACCAACTGGTCGTTGGGTTTTGTTAGGGTTTTCCTTTGTGTTCGTTTTTTATTTTCGTTAGGTTTGTTTCGTATTTAATCGCTATGGAAGCTAATGATTCCGTGGCTGCCATGGATAATTCTCAAGGTTCTAAGGTTAATCATGATGCCACCATGCCTGCCATAGGGATGCCTCAACAACCTATGCAGGCTGTTATTGGGAGTGCCACTCAGGATGATATTGGTAAGTCGCCTGCTAATAGTGGATCTAATAGTGGATCTAATTCAGCACCTACACTGTCTTATGCTTCTCTATTTCAATCTAAGCATTCGTTTAAATCCGTTAACTTATGTGAATTGCGTAATGAGGAGCGTGTGGAGGGTGCTCATGTTGCAATCCCAATGAAAGAAATTAATGATGTTTCTGCGAGGTTTGCTAACACGTTATATGGGTATTTTATTGGGAAACGGCTTGCTTTTCCCATTGTGGAGAATTATGTGAAGAATACGTGGGCTAAATATGGTTTGGAACGTGTTATGTTAAATAATGGGTTCTTTCTTTTTCAATTCTCGGGGGGGAGGGGGAGGAAAGTGCCACAGGGTCCTTGACTTTAAAACCTGAGCAATTGAAGGCTTTATAAACCAAATAGTCCGATTTTAAGGTCCAAAGAAGATCGAGGAAAGTAATTCACTGTGTGTTTTAGGTGTTAGTGTCCTTAATGTGTTTTTTATTGTTTAAGGGTTGTTCCTTAGT
>LBNU01002596.1:73025-92937 GCA_014162995.1 Artemisia annua | reverse complement strand
TCTATACCAAGGATGGTATGGATAAAGTTTAGAGTCGGGGCCATGGTGATTACGTTCGATGCCTTATTTTCTTAATTGTGTGGTCCCTAATACTACGCTTGCCAAGGAGGAATACTTCTGCTCCCGTATGGTTGATTAATAACTCCTATTGTTGCTTATACGGAGGTGGGACTAATTTTGAATCACGACATCAGATTGGAAGCCTCATTATGTTGGTTCCTACACCATCGTTCTCTATTGTATTAGTCACTTGGGGCCAAAATTCTACTGCTCCGTGCTCTCGTTGAAGTATCATTTCTCTTGAAGCGTTAATGGATCACGTGAATGGTGGCTTTCCATTCCGCTAATGGTTATAGGTCATTCGTTGGTGCGCGTATGGAATTGAATCATGAATGGAAAGCTCGCCTCGATGTGGTTCTTTGCCAAATTTTGATCATAATGATGCCGGCATGCACTAAAAATGATTAAACAGCAGAGTGTTCGTAATAATGTTGATGCAGGATGGATTGTTGATGTTACTAACGACAAAAGGTAGGGTAAAGAACCAACTCATGGAGAAGGTTATTGGATGGTGTTCGTTTTACGAAAGCCAAGTTACATTTAAATTATCGTTGGCAGCCGGATGTCTGAAAAGGATAATCGGGATCTAGCGGAGGTCATTCTTCTAACACTTAACATCGGATTCCCTCTGTTACCTAAGGATGTTTCTAAGGAATGCTAGTGCTAATATGCCAGTGGTGACTAATGTGCTGCTATCTCCAGATATACCTGTATAATCAAGTACAAGGGTGGTGTGGCATACTCTAGTAAGTAATATTCATGATGATCTTAGTGATATCATCAATAAGAACCCTTTTTGGCGCCTTGCGTGATGGGAGTGATTAGTTCGGATTTTGGCAATGAGGTTGGTCGTTCGCATGGGGCGCAAAGCGGGCAAGCATGGAGATTGATATGATGATCATCGAGGTTGATGAGGCTATTGAGGTTGATAGAGCCTATCATACTATTGTTGAAAAATTGATTAGCTTGAAAAACTTACTTATTGATGGGTAGCAAAGCTAGTGGCTTGATTCTAGTAGATGAGTAGAAGGAAAATAGGCCTGTTACCAGTGTAGGGGTTGAGTCCTCATGCAAATGAAGAGGTGACAGTCCCTCTATTTTACATAAGATAGGGTGTGGTTGAATCTCTGCAAGTTTGCCTGATTTTCAGAGGTTAAACTTTGAAAGAGAGTAGAAGATGTCCAGTGTCAGACTCTTGAGAAGTATGAAACGAACTGAATGTAGTGTGGTAGTTTGGTCTTTTATTATTGTTGTGTATTACAGCTTGAAGATTGGGTTATCTATTTGTATGTTGATGAGAACGAGGTGTTCAGGTGATGTCATCTACGAATATATTTTGTCGGCTATGCAGATGGAGAGTGGGTATCAACGGAGCTTGAGGTTTTCTATTGTTCGGAAATAGATGTTTATGTCTTTCACCATGGTCCTATTGATATTGCTCTTAATCAACTTACAGCTGTAACTATAGATTTGTAGAATGAGTTAGTACTTCTTATACCAAATTTATCTCTATCCAGTATTTTTTAACGGTTTTACTCTATAATTAGGAATCGTAACTACGAGAAGTATAAATATCACTGCTGTGTTTTGCTTATATATGGTCTTTGTGTTATAGTTTTTATGTGTTATTTCTGGTTGATAAGGTATATCGTTCTCATAAGTTGTCATATTATTTGTGTTGCTTCATATTCTGTGTCCAGTTTACTGGTACTCTGTCGTTACGCTCACCAAAATAGATCTCGTTTTAACGTGGTAAGTCAATAGGCGGCTGACTTGAGGTTAATGTAAGTACTTATGATGGACCTGTCTATCACATTTCTTTATATGTCTTTTCTTGTTGGTTTTTACACTCTTGTATATTGTAGCTTTAAACTGGATTTTAGCTGGTAGTCAATTAATCATTTTAATCAGTCTCATAAATACCCTAAATTCTACTTGAAAATCAGCCGTCGGAAATCCTCGCTATTACCCAAAAAGAGATGGTTGTGGTGTTGATAATTCTTGTCATATTTGATGGTTAATAAAGGCAACTTGTGGGTGGTGTTATTGGTATCGTATTTATAGTTGTTGAATATATACTTAGTACCCTCTAATATTGACTCGGTCCAATGTGACCCAAAAATATGATTGGCCAGAATGTTGTGTATCAGTGGTTTTCAAGAGAAAAACGTCAAAATAATATAATTCTCCTCCTGTTGGTAGCTAGTTGTTCATTTACGGCATGTCGTAAATGACTTAGTGGTAGTTCAAGCGGTTGCTTGAGGTTAATGTGGTACTTCAGCCGCATTCCATTGTACTTTCATCTTTTCTTTGGTTTTAATATATTTTACCGGGGTGGAGATCCCTTTACCCAAAAAAAAAAGTTTGTGTGGATTTATACGTGGTTCAATTGGGAGGATGTTTATCCTATTGCTCGCGCATGTGACCCAATTGATGCCAATGTTGGATCGGGGGACACGTTCCGTCCCATTGTTGCCTTAGTTGTGTGTGATTACATGTTAGCGTTTATGGTAACTTTAATTGTTTGTCCAGCTATATTTTATGATCACAGTGAACTGGTTGCCTTGAGGGTGTATGTGTGTCTTAAACCTATGAATCTCACCAACATTATGTTGACGTTTTAAGCATCATTTTCAGGTGAGCATTCTAAGGCAAAAGTTGAGAGCAGCAATTAGGCGAAACTTAGTTACATTATGAAGACTTTATTTTATGTTTGAATTTGACAATATTTGGATTTGTTTGTGATACGATTATGTTTTCTTTTGGTACTTTCATATCTATTGGAGATACCTTTGGATTTTGGTTTGGTTATGTTATCTTGGGTATTGTTACAACACTTCGTGTTTGTACATTGCTCTATTTATGTGCATTGTAGTATTTCTCTATTTTGACACCATGTGTTGTGATGATATCCATGAAGTTACACACTCGCGTTTCCGCCTTGGCGAGGTGTGACACCTGACTCAATAGATGTTGTGCAGGATTCTGCTGCTAGTGTTGGTTCTTGCTGATAGTGGATCCTGCTGCTAGTGGTTCCTGCTACTAGTAGTATGAGTCTGCTGCTAAGCAGTGACTCTGCTGCTAGTGCTAAGTTGATTCTACTGATGAGAATGTAACTGATTTGACCTATTCAAATGACAGTTATATCTGTACTTATGACCACATTTAATTGGTTATGTAACTAATATTTTGGCTATAATGGGGGCAATTATGTGGAGATTAATGGGCCGATTAATTCTCATAATTCCATTTAACTAGCCATGAGTATCTTCCTATTTAATGGGAAATCATATCATGCATGAGAGATATACAGAAAACATAAACACTTAGATACGCAAGGGTTATTGATTTGTGCCTAATTCAATAACAAACATTTGGTCTTATCCCAAGTAGATATTCGTGATACCCAGGCATTAGGGTCGAATAGTTTACTTTCGAAAGTGATAACATGATTCCAAGTGATATCCGGTAGCTATTAATTTGGTACGTAGTTAGGCTATTGATTATCTTAACCCTACTCTGGGCCAATAACCACCAACAATCAAAGTAAACTATTTGTGATAATCAATGGCTGCTGCAATGAGGCATATGGCTGCTAACTTTTCCAAATTAGAAAAGTTTGAAGGTGTTGATTTCAGAAGATGGCAAAAGAAGATGCACTTCTTGTTGTCAAGTATGAATGTGGTGTATGTCCTGAACACTGCTATTCCAGAGGATCATGGAGATGATGCTACTATGGAACAAATAAGGAAACGAAGCAAATGGGAGAATGATGATTACGTCTGCAGAGGTTTAATCCTCATTAGTATGTATGATTCTCTCTTTGATGTTTATCAAAATGTCGAATCTTCCCAAGAACTATGGGATTCCTTGGAAGCCAAATATATGGCTGAGGATGCATCAAGTAAGAAATTTAGTAATTTCACAAATTACAAAATGACTGATTCAAGACCAGTTATGGAACAATACAATGAACTTCTTGTATACTTGGAAGGTTTACACAACATAAAATGAACATGGATGAGGCAGTCTCTTGTATCATTGACAAACTACCTCCTTCTTGGAAAGATTTCAAGCATACCTTGAAACATAAGAAGGAAGAACTGACTCTTGTTCAGTTGGGTAGTCATTTGCGTATTGAGGAATCCCTCAGGGCGCAAGATAATGACAAGCCAAAGAGTATCAATGCTACTTGTGCATCTTCTGTCAATATGGTGGAACATAACAATTCCACCAGGTACAATGACAATAAGGGCAAACGTAAACATCATGATAACACAAGGGCTGATCCTAACAAGAAGGCAACACCTACTTGTTGGAAATGTGGCAAAACTGGTCACATTAAAAGGGATTGCAAAGGTGTTAAGGTTGGTGGTAAAGCCAATGGTTCAGGCACTAGTGGTTCAGGGAGTGGTGTTTCTTCCAACTCACTGAAAGGTCAGAATATGTTTAATGAATCTCTTTAGGTTTATTATGTTACATATGTATCTGAATCTAACTATGTGCAGGATGATGATGCTGCATGGTGGGTTGACTCTGGAGCAACAGTTCATGTGTGCAAAGATAGATGCTGGTTCAAGACTTATGAGTCACTGAATGATGGATCTATTCTTCGCATGGGAAATGAGNTATGTTACATATGTATCTGAATCTAACTATGTGCAGGATGATGATGCTGCATGGTGGGTTGACTCTGGAGCAACAGTTCATGTGTGCAAAGATAGATGCTGGTTCAAGACTTATGAGTCACTGAATGATGGATCTATTCTTCGCATGGGAAATGAGTCAACAGCTTTAGTGCATGGTCGTGGTTGTGTAGATCTTAATTTTAGTTCTGGAAAGATTGTAACTTTGTTTAATGTTATTCATGTTCCTGATATAAGGAAAAACTTGGTTTCTAGTAGTGTTTTGAATAATCATGGATATAAACAAGTTATTGAATCTGATAAATTTATTTTGTCTAAACATGGTGTGTTTATTGGTTTTGGCTATTTGTGTAATCAAATGTTCAGGCTTAATATTGTTAATAATATTGTTAATTCAGCCTTTATGTCAACGGGCAAAATATCTATTAATGTACTAAATTTGCCACAAATGTGACTTTTGTGTACTGAACAAAAAACTTTCCTTATTTGGGTACTAAACTTTCATTTTTTGGTCTTCTTGATGTACTTTTTGACGTTTTTGCTCCTCAAATTTTTAAAAATCCAGGGGCAAAAATGTCACAAAGTACATCAAAAAGACCAAAAAATGAAATTTTAGTACCCAAATAAGGAAAGTTTTTTGTTCAGTACACGAAAGTCACATTTGTGGCAAATATGATGCATTATTAAAGATTTTGCCCTATGTCAACCTCTAAAATGAATGACTATAACCTTTGGCATGCTAGACTTGGCCATGTACACTTTAAAAGGATGCAAGATATGTCTAAGGATGGGTTAATCCCAGCATTTGATATGGACACTGAAAAGTGTAAAACTTGTATGTTGAACAAAATTACTAAGAAACCTTTTCAGGGTGTAAAACGTGAGATTGAGCTCTTAGAGCTTATACACAGTGACCTGTGTGATTTGCATGCCACTCTCTCTTTGGGAAATAAGAAGTACTTTGTGACATTTATTGATGATGCTTCTAGGTTTTGTTATGTCAATCTATTACATACCAAGGATGAAGCATTAGATAAATTCAAAGTATTTANCTAAGAAACCTTTTCAGGGTGTAAAACGTGAGATTGAGCTCTTAGAGCTTATACACAGTGACCTGTGTGATTTGCATGCCACTCTCTCTTTGGGAAATAAGAAGTACTTTGTGACATTTATTGATGATGCTTCTAGGTTTTGTTATGTCAATCTATTACATACCAAGGATGAAGCATTAGATAAATTCAAAGTATTTAAAACTGAAGTTGAGTTGCAACATGGGTCCCTGATCAAAAGACTCAGGACTGAATGGTAGGTGAATACATGGAAACTTTGTATTTTCAGTCTGTTGGTATAATCCATGAAACGACTGCTCCCTATACTCCTCAACAAAATGGTATCCCTGAAAGGAAAAACAGGGTACTGAAGGAGATGGTTAATTATTTTGTCCTATTCAGGACTAAGTCAAGGGTTCTGGGGTGAAGCTATGTTAACAGCTTGCTATTTGTTAAATAGGGTTCCCAATAAAAGGAACAAGATTACCCCTTATGAAGTTTGGACTAAAAAGAAACCCAACCTGAATTATCTCAGGGTATGGGGTTATAGGGCTGTTGTAAGACTCCCTGATCCAAAGTTGAAAACTTTGGGTGAAAGAGGCATTGAATGCATCTTTGTTGGATATGCTGAGCATTCCAAGGCATATAGATTCTATGTTATGGAGCCTAATGAATTTGTCTCAATTAACTCAATAATTGAATCAAGGGATGCACTCTTTGATGAGAATAGATTCTCATCAGTCCCTAGACCAAGTCAAAGGATTCCAAATGGAACCAATGACATTGGTGTTTCAGAGGTCCCTGATGAGGTTGTGGTACAACAACCTGAACCTGAGCTCAGAAAGAGCAATATGGTCAGGACTCCAAAGTCATTTGGACCTGAGTTTCAATTATATTTAGTTGAAGGTACAAGGGATGAGGTCTCTGACCAATACTCCTATTGCTTCATTGTTGAGGATGATCCCAAAACATTTGAAGAAGCAATGAAGTCCCAGGATGTTGCTTTCTGGAAAGAAGCAATAAATGATGAGATGGATTCCATCATGGGCAACAACACTTGGGTGTTGGTTGATCTACCACCAGGTTGCAAACCTCTAGGTTGCAAATGGATTTTCAAAAGGAAAATGAATGTAGATGGAACTATTGAAAAGTTCAAGGCAAGGCTTGTCATTCAGGGCTTTAAACAAAAGTCAGGAATAGACTATTTTGATACTTATGCCCCTGTGGCACGTATCAGTGCCATAAGATTACTGATTGCTTTGGCATCAATTCACAATCTGATTATACATCAGATGGATGTGAAGACAGCTTTCTTGAACGGTGAATTGGATGAGGAGGTTTACAGGAACCAACCTCAGGGCTTCATCATGCCTGGCAATGAAAATAAGGTGTGTAAACTGATTAAGTCTTTATATGGACCGAAACAGGCACCTAAGCAATGGCATCAAAAATTTGATGTAGTGGTTTTGTCTAGTGGTTATGTTCTTAATCAGGCTGACAAATGTGTATATAGTAAATTTGATGAATCTGGTAAAGGAGTCATCATTTGCCTATATGTTGATGACATGTTGATCTTTGGCACTGACCAAAATCAGGTTGACCTGACAAAGGAATTTTTGTCATCAAGGTTCTCCATGAAAGACATGGGGGAGGCTGATGTTATCCTTGGTATAAGGATTAAACATGAAAGTAAAGGAATTTCTATCTCTCAATCTCATTATATTGAGAAGGTGTTGAGGAAATTCAATTACTTTGATTGTACTCCAGTGAGTACTCCTATGGATAAAACTGAGAAGCTGATGCCTAATAATGGCAAAGCTGTATCTCAACTTGAGTATTCTAGGGTAATTGGCTGCCTGATGTATGCCATGACTTGTATAAGACCTGATATTGCTTTTGAAGTGGGTAAACTGAGCAGGTATACTAGTAATCCTAGTGCTCATCACTGGCAAGCAGTTCAGAGGGTACTAAAGTATTTGAAGAGAACTATGGACTATAGTCTCTCATATACTGGTTATCCATCAGTGTTGGAAGGTTACACTGATGCAAGTTGGATCAGTAACACTAAAGACAATTCGTCTACCAGTGGCTGGGTATTCCTACTTGGTGGAGGTGCAATTTCTTGGGCATCCAAGAAGCAGACTTGCATCACCAGTTCAACTATGGAATCAAAATTTGTGGCTTTAGCAGCTGCTGGTAAAGAAGCTGAATGGTTGAAAAACTTGCTTCTTGAGATTCCATTGTGGCCTAAACCTATAGCACCTATTTCTATCCGGTGTGATAGTGCTGCTACATTGGCAAAGGCTTATAGCCAGATGTACAATGGGAAGTCTAGACACTTAGGTGTCAAGCATAGCCTGATTCGTGAGCTTATCATGAATGGGGTGGTATCTATAGAGTTTGTAAGATCTCAACAGAACTTAGCTGATCACTTGACGAAGGGTCTGGCTAGAAACTTGGTTTTAAATTCTGCTAAAGGGATGGGTTTAAAGTCCAACTTAGTCACTGAATGCTAAGACACCCAACTCCCTCTTGAGGAAACTTGGGAGTTGAGTTCAATGTGGAAAGCTGAACATTCAGTGTACTGGAGCACATGTTTTACAACCATCCCAATGTTGTTCTCAGAACCTGCTGAAAAGGAGGATGAAGTCTTTACTTCTCAATGGTTAATATCTTTGAAAGAGTGCTAAGCAGGAGCATGAATAAAGAGGAACCACATATGTGAATGTTGAAGTTTTGCCGCTTCAGGAAGCTATGGACTTTTAGCTTTTACAACATTTATAAATTGGATATGGACACATGGCTTGTATAGTGTCAGGAGTATTTTAGTGTTTGAAAATATATGTGTATTTTACCTTCAGGTATTCAAATGGGTTGAAGGGTTTAATTCTTAGAACACCCTGATTCTTGAATATTTGAACGTGTAATGTACTAAGATGGAAATTCAATCCTCAGGATATTTTCGTTTATGCATATGTTTTGTTTAATGTTTGCTTTTCATGCAAAGGAAGTGAACTAAATTTGGGGATGATTGTTGGAAAATTTAGTGCACTTGAGGGATCAAATCATACATGAAAATGGGTTTGGAGGTACGGAGTGTACAACCATTAAGTCCCTGATTACCCTGACTCAATAGTGGTTGTGCAGGATTCTGCTGCTAGCTAGTGTTGGTTCCTGTTGATAGTGGATCCTGCTGCTAGTAGTATGACTCTGCTGCTAAGCAGTGATTCTGCTGCTAATGCTAAGTTGATTCTGCTGATGAGAATGTAACTGATTTGACCTATTCAAATGACAGTTATATCTGTATTTATGACCACGTTTAATTGGTCATGTAACTACTATTTTGGCTATAATGGGGGCAATTATGTAGAAATTAATGGGCCGATTAATTATCATAATTCCATTTGACTAGCCATGAGTATCTTCCTATTTAATGGGAAATCATATCATGCATGAGAGATATACAGAAAACATAAACACTTAGATACGCAAGGGTTATTGATTTGTGCCTAATTCAATAACAAACATTTGGTCTTGTCCCAAGTAGATATTCGTGATACCCAGGCATTAAGGTCGATTAGTTTACTTTGGAAAGTGATAACACGATTCCAAGTGATATCCGGTAGCCATTAATTTGGTACATAGTTAGGTTATTGATTATCTTAACCCTGCTCTGGGCCAATAACCACCAACAAACCAATTAAAAAAGAGTTTAATGGGTGTGGATTATATTCGATTAGTTGAAGAGTGTAGTAATTTTCATTTTGGTAAATGGTATATTTTTTTGTCTGAAAACAATAATTTTGAGACGGAGAAATTATTCACAAGTTCAATGTACCAC
This sequence comes from Artemisia annua, assembly GCA_014162995.1. Taxonomy (NCBI): domain Eukaryota; kingdom Viridiplantae; phylum Streptophyta; class Magnoliopsida; order Asterales; family Asteraceae; genus Artemisia; species Artemisia annua. The sequence goes on along the minus strand of LBNU01002596.1, from coordinate 83,341 downwards.
CACCACTACACTTCTCTTATACGTAAGGTCAAGCTTGTATCTTTCTGTTGGGGTGTTTAGCTTTGCGTACTAAAGTGATTTGGTGTTTTAGTTTTAACAATATGTTAAAAGTGGGTAAAGTTAAAAATAAGCGTCATTTTAGATCACAGAAATGCAAATTTCACCATATTTTTTACAATACATCTAGATAGTTATGTAACCACACTAACCACAAACCTACATGCTAGTTACTAATATACAACTTGCCATGTTATTTGATAAATGTTTAGTTTTAATACATCTAAATAGTTATGTAACCACACTAACCACAAACCTACATGCCAGTTATATACAACTTGCCATGTTGTTTGATAAATGTTTAGTTTTAATACATCTAAATAGTTATGTAGCCACACTAACCAAAAACCTACACGCTTGTTACTAATATACAACTTGCCATGTTATTTGATAAATGTTTAGTTCTAAGGTTATGATAGTAGCTGTTTTTCATAACTCGTAAATATGTGTTCAGTTATAACATATGATATACATACCAAAATATAGTTGTTAACCGTAATGCTGTTTATAATTATCAAATCAAATCCGTTAACAAGATTACGTCTATCTATACTATCTATAATGGAAAAATGGTAAAAGTGAAATGTTGAGTTTTCAACAATAGTCAAATGAGAGAGAAAAGTGAAATGTAATTAATACTCTTACTAAAACACCCCATTACTTAAAAGTACAATGATTTATTCACATTGTACAACCAATTAAAATACAAACCGGGTTGACCCGGGACGCTTCAAACTCGCGCGGGTTGACCCGGTTTAATTTGACCCATTTCCGACCCAACCTAGCAAGTTGACCCGGTTTAAATCGACCCATTTTTCGACCGAAACGGTTCAACCGATTGAACCACCCGGATCGAACCGGGTTTCAAAACATTATCCATTACTTAAAAGTACAATGTTTTATTCACATTGTACAACCAATTAAAACACAAACCGGGTTGACCCGGGATGCTTCAAACCCGGCGGGTTAACCCGGTTTAATTTGACCCATTTCCGATCCAACCTAGCAAGTTGACCCGGTTTAAATCGACCCATTTTTCGACCGGAACGGTTCAACCGGTTGAACCACCCGGGTCGAACCGGGTTTCAAAACATTATCCATTACTTAAAAGTACAATGATTTATTCACATTGTACAACCAATTAAAACACAAACCGGGTTGACCCGGGATGCTTCAAACCCGGCGGGTTAACCCGGTTTAATTTGACCCATTTCCGATCCAACCTAGCAAGTTGACCCGGTTTAAATCGACCCATTTTTCGACCGGAACGGTTCAACCGGTTGAACCACCCGGGTCGAACCGGGTTTCAAAACATTATCCATTACTTAAAAGTACAATGATTTATTCACATTGTACAACCAATTAAAACACAAACCGGGTTGACCCGGGATGCTTCAAACCCGGCGGGTTAACCCGGTTTAATTTGACCCATTTCCGATCCAACCTAGCAAGTTGACCCGGTTTAAATCGACCCATTTTTCGACCGGAACGGTTCAACCGGTTGAACCACCCGGGTCGAACCGGGTTTCAAAACATTATCCATTACTTAAAAGTACAATGATTTATTCATATTGTACAACCAATTAAAACACAAACCGGGTTGACCCGGGACGCTTCAAACCCGGGCGGGTTGACCCGGTTTAATTTGACCCATTTCCGACCCAACCTAGCAAGTTGACCCGGTTTAAATCGACCCATTTTTCGACCGGAACGGTTCAACAGGTTGAACCACCCGGGTCGAATCGGGTTTCAAAACATTATCCATTACTTAAAAGTACAATGATTTATTTACATTGTACAACCAAATAAAAACATATATATCAAATTAAATACGACCAATTAAAACACAAACAGGGTTGACCCGGGACGCTTCAAACCCAGTGGGTTGACCCAGTTTAATTTGACCAGTTTTCGACCCAACCTAGCAAGTTGACCCGGTTTAAATCAACTCATTTTCCGACCTGAACGGTTCAACCAGTTGAACAACCCGGGTCGAACCGGGTTTTAAAACATTATGTTTAATTCCCAAATCTTCAAACTTTTATTATTTTCCGCTTATAACCTATAAACTTTTTTTATCAATAAACTATCTATCGCTATAAAATCCCGTTGCTATGCACGGGTACTCGTCTAGTAGTTTATCAATGCTTTGAAGAATTATTTGTCATTTACATCAATTTTTTATTGCATCAATGAACGAAGAATTTTAATCAAAGATTTGATAAACTTGGCTTAAGCAAAAACTTTTCATTTTTTAAAATACAGTACCAAATTACAGAAATATCTTTTTTCAATATGGCTTCGCAAAGATGAATGAGAATGGTTGAAGGCTTCTTTCATGTTAGTAGGTGGCTCATTTTGAAACTGCGACTAATGATATCTTGTCCTGGAATACGGAACGAGATATCCATTTCTTTCCGGATATCATTTATTAACTAGATAATATTTACCTGTTAAAATGGTAAAAAAAGATTATTATTGTAGTATATTCCAGCTTGTATATTTACCCACGTAATAGCATCTCAAATATGTATAGTCACCTTCAGGTGGTTTTGGGAGGTTCATTGATTGTGTGTTAATCACATGAAGAAAGACACGTATGTCGTGTGCTGATCCTTCCCAACAAAACGATATAAATGTAAAACACATACTAAAATCGCACGTTGCCATTACATTAAAAGTAGGTATCCCTTTTCTACCAATATAACGAACTTGCTGAGCCTCTGGGATACATGCTCCTATGTGTGTGTCATCAGTATATCCAATGCAGTCCTAAAGCCAATTTAAATATAATAAATGATTACAATATGATGTTTGAAATTTAAATAAGTAAACTTAAGATAACTAAATTATTAAAATACGGCATGTACCTGTTATCATTCAAGATTTGAGGTGGTATAAGAAAACTTGAATCTTTTGGCCTGATAATATCACTTTAGACCACGAAAATCATTACCTTTAGCTGTTATCGCCTCTAAAACATCATGAAATGCTATACTAATTGTCTCTCCAGAACGCTGAAAACGCTCCCCAACATCCCTATTAGATACTCCTAATGCAAGTGTGTAGACAAATACCCCTAACTTTCATTTTATCACTTGACTTTAATCCGTAATTTGATTGTACGTAGTTCCTTGCACAATTTCTTAAAAATGTGTGGATGCATTCTAAATGCATTTACACAACGAATAGAATTACCATTTAAAACATCCAATCCTCTCCTTTTTGTTGTAAAGTCATGCATGGCTCCTTATACATATGCTTATAGTAGTACTCAGCAACTATATCAGTGTCATTAATTATATCTAATAAAAAATATATAAATTGTAGTTTTTTAATCTTCTTTCGTTTTTCAATATCCATAGTATCTTGTACAATTGAAGAACATAAAAATCAGATAATAACATATATAATCAACTTCTAAAAATATCACAATTATAAGACATTAAAAAATCCATAAAACGATTGTAATAAGCATACATCAAATTAAAAAACAAAACCATACTAATTATCCAAACAAAAATGATGAAATCACATAAAGAATCAAAAAAAATTTCATGATGAGTCGCCAACTACATAAAAAACAAACTCTAGGTGCTCTTGTTTTGCTTATGTTGCAGCCAAGTCATCCTACATTCATCATCCGGCATACTCATAAACATTTATCTCTTTACCGGATCTTCAAACAAGTCCATTGCGAACAACCACAAAGTACTACCTTTTACAATTATTTTTGCTTCTATCAAGTGATTAATGACACTTGCAACCGCATCAACACTAAACTTATTACTTTGATTATTGGTAGACGTTTCTGACTCCAAGTATTGTATGACACGCTGTTGAGTAGCCTTACTTTGAGTTAGATGTTCTTTAAGCATTGCAGATCCCCCTGATTGTCTTCCTCTATGCTTCATATTAATATTTTAGGTTTGGTGTTTGATTTGGTAGGCTTATGATTTTTTTGGGGGATGCCACTTTGGTTTGGTGGTGTTGTTGTGTTTGCTAGATTGACTTCATATAAGAAACTTTTAAAGAAACCAGTCCCTTCATTTTCTAACTTGTCCATCTTAGAACTCTGCACTTGTGTACCATCTTGACTGCCATCATCATCACTTTCAACATCTTCATCCTCAACATTCTTATGATGTACCTCCTTGAAAGCCTTTGCATCCATTGAGGTTGACACACAATCGTCACACCAGCAACAACATCTCCATAAAGTTGATCCCACGCATATTGTAACTCTAAAGACGGTTGTTTTTTTTAAAGTTTTTTAAAATTTGGGTCCTCCTGCACAATTTAATAGTGACCCATTAGATCCTCAAATGATTATAGCAAGAATATGGTATTTTAGTTCTAAAATGACTATTATTAGTTTACCTTAATTTTCACGTTCCACCACTCATCTGAACAATCAAGTTTATTTGCATTTGCATCCCATCCTAGACCTGTTTCGCAATTCTTTAGCGACGTCTAGAGATTATACTCTCTCTTCATTCCATCGAACTTGTTCTTTAAAGCCTTTTCACTAACGAACATGCGGTTAAAAAGTGTTGCAAATTTTGGTTGAAGCTCAACCCATTTAAACTGGACATTTAGACCATTGTCGTTTACATATTTGTTCAAGAATTCACACAAGGCCAATGTTTCCTTTTCTAACTTTTTTTTTTTTTTTTCCTTTTTGTCACTTGGAGCCATCTAGAAATTTATTCACATAATAGCAACATATTAAAGAAAACAATACACCCAAGCTAAACCCTATAAATAATCAAATGAGATCATGGCCAACGCACAAACTAAATCCTATACATATACAACCACATCATGTATGTTTAAGCCATATCAAGTATGTTTTAACTTTTAGTTATGATGCAAGAGGGAGACACAGTTAATGGACATTGAATTATTACTACATCATGCTACAACATTTAGGGGGTGTTTGGTTCGTTGGAATTCGGTGTAATTCGTTGTAATTGTAATCTGAATTACATTACCATCCTGTTTGGTTGGCAGGATAGATGTAATTGTAATTCAGATTACATTACATGGCTTGTTTGGTTTGCAAGGAAATGTAATTGGTTTACAACCAATTACGTCCAGTGATGTAATTTAGATTACATAGCAAACTTGATGGAATGTGTTGAATTACGTTGGAATTCAGATTTTTAAAAGTTAAATATCATTATTTATCTTTCAACGTTATTATTAATTACTATTAATATATTATTTAATTTTAAAAAATAAAAATAATTATAATAATATTTATTATTATTATTATTATTATTATTATTATTATTATTATTATTATTATTATATTAGAATTATTATTATTAATTATTATATTACTATTATTAATTAATTATATATTATTATTATTATATTATTATTATTATTATATTATTATTATTATTATTATTATTACTATTATTATTATTATTATTTATTACTTTTTATTTAATAAATAATATTATTTATGTTATTATATTATTTTTTAATAAATAATATTATTATTTAATAAATATATTATTATTACTATTTTTTTATTATTAATTATATTATTATATTATTATTATTATTATTATTATATAAAATTATTAATCATTTATTATTATTTATATTATTATTATCATTATCATTATTATTATTATTATTATTATTATTTAATAAATAATATTATTATTTAATAAATAATATTATTATTTAATAAATAATTTTATTATTACTATTTTATTATTATTATTATTATTATTATTATTATTATTATTATTATTATTATTATTATTATTATTATTATTATTATTAATAATGTTTGTCTGAATTACATTACGTTGCTAGTCAACCAAACATAATGACAGATTTCATCAATTACAATTCCAACACATTACAATTCCAACACATTCCAATTCTTTGAATTACAATCCATTCAAATTACAATTCCTTTCAAAGATTACAATTCCTTCAAAAACATTCTGTGAACCAAACGCACCCTTAAAGTTCATAGTACAACTGAAAATGCAACTATGTTTAGATCGATTAACTTATTTGAGTGAAATAAGTGACATAATGGTCGGAATTGCTAAGTTAAGGTACTTACTGCTATCCTAGAACTGCTTAAATATAGGGAAGTACTAACCTGCATATTTGTAAGTGCTTATTTCAGTGTACATTTAGCAGATAAGCACTTAATTAAGCAATCCCATTCAACAACTAAATAAGCAACTTAACACTGTTTATTCAATAAAAAAGCTATTACTCGTATTATTAACCAATCCCAACGCCATCAGTAGACGTTTTCTACACAAAGAACTTCTACATAACCTAACGAAAATCAAACACAACTACTGTCAATTTTATTAGAATTGAAAGCTAAGAGCTCTTAAAAAAGCTCTTGCCAAATGGGCCCTTGAAATACATTCTCACTTAATGAACTTCATATAAATTTTTGACATGTTATTGTCGAAAATTTTGCTCAACATATTTGTGTAATATGTTACTGTTTTCGCTAGATCAATTATATATACTGTGTTTACGTTTAACTAACTTAACAATATGTAAAAAAATGAGTAAATTTTGTCATATTGCCTGTCATTTAATTAAATAAGCAGAATTTTATAAAAAGTTAAAAAAAAAAAAAACAAAAACAAAAACAAAACTGCGTTTATGCTTATCTGCTTATTTTTAATCCATATTAATTTCAAGCACTTTATTTAGAAACACTTATTTTTAATCAGCATAAAAGCACTTTTTTAAGCAAAAGTAGAAAAAAACACCAATCTCATAAAACCTTGCATTTCTTATGCTCTAAAGATCAATATCTATTTTATTTTTTTTTAAACATGCGGGCTTAAATGTATACAAATATCTACAAGAACCGCAAAACTTGCTTGTTGCTACGTCACAAACAAGTTTATACAAAATAGCAAATATGAAGTGCCACATTTTTAATTTGTTTCACATTACTCCATTTTCACGAAACAAAGTGACGAATCTTAAAGATCAACAATATCATGACATACGTTAGCAATCTCCATGAGATGTCTACCATATTGGCAAAATGAAAGAGTCTAATGTTGCTTGAAATTGATGTAAATTGTCGTTCCCAAACACTTTGAACATCTCACAACATTTCTTTTGCTTTCTCAATTAGAGTTGTGTTACACACACGTCGCACAAGAAATAAGCATTGTTTCCTTGTGATTTTGTCCTATAAAACCCAACCCATAATTTGTCTCAACATGCAATCATATCACAATTGAACTTTATTATTGAAGTCGGGGTCTGGTAAATTATTAAAGTTGGGGTTACGCCGTAAAACTCTCGTTAACATTTTCTATGTATTTTTACGTCGTAACCCATTTGTTAAGGTTACGGCGCAACGTTCATGGTCATTGAATTTGGCTAAGTCTTTGGATATCTACGGCATAACCTAGTCGATGGAGTTACGCCGTAACCTTATGCTGCGTTGACTTTAGTCTTCATGTGTTATCTTTAGTTACAGCATAAGTTGAATATTGTGATTACGCCGTAACTTTCTTCTGTCCAACAAGTTCAAGTGTAACTAAGTGAGTCTGCTTCCCAAATCCACGTTTCTTTGTTCCAACGCTCATTTATATCTTGAGATGAAATATAAAGCGATAAGAGTATATATCAATGTAAAACTACATCGATTATCAGCATAATTAGAGGAAATTGATACTAAAATATTCAGACTATTTTATGTTATCACTTCTATAAGCTACTTAGTAATTCTACATTGTAACTTTTACTTTGCATCGTTAGTCCTTGCTGCTTAATCTATTAATCGGAGGTCCTTTTTCGTTAATTATTTGCATTCCTGTTCCTTTTTTTGCTAAATATTAACTATATTAATTTATAAAACCTCATGTGCATTATTTAAATATTTATGATAAAAACTTGATTTTCGGGGTGTTACACATTCCCTTAACATCTTGTACAACATCATTCTTGGCTTCTCTTGTCCATCTTTCTAAGATGTATGGCATCAAAAACTTTCAAACAGTGAAAGCCAGTAATTCCAAAAGTTTCAAACTTTTTGCATCTATAAAAGATCATTTTTTTATAAAGGATTGCTTGTTACCGTGTGCTATCCATCTTAGTTGAACATGGAAACCATGTAAGTGTTGACTTGTTGGTTTTTTAGGTGGTCTTTTATTATAGCCGACAATGACCAATCAAACTCGTCCTGAAATAATACAAATACAGATGGGGTATAAATCTGAGCCGCATGTCTTAACAATGGCGACCTATGCACTCTAATCCTTGGTAGTTTGTTTCTACAATCGAACTCAACTTTCAACTCATCACAACGCTTATCTTCTACCACCCCTCTCAAATTTCTTAAAGAAATGAAGATGTCAAAGTCCGATTCAAGATAAACCTTTAACTCCCCATTCAAACTTTCATTAAGTTTTTTGCTTCACATTCCTAACGTGTACACCGACCTCATATAACATTTAGCCCACTTTTCTTTCTTTTCATAAATAGTTTTCAACCAACGATTTTCTTTGATTTTGTAATAATCATACATTTTTTCGCACAATTCTTCAAATTTTTGCTCATTTACATATTCATACATGCATCTTTTGAAATCTTTGAGAAGAACTACAATTATCCTTCATGTTGTTCCCAACATATTTTTATTGCATTTTGCATTATGTGCAAATAACAACTAGTGTTGTACATTTGGCATAATCTATACTACATATAAAAGAAAAATGGTCAATCTTGAAAAGTGAAAAATTGAAAAGTCAAGTAATGTGAAATCTTGAAAAATCTTATTAAAGGAAATTATGAAATGTAATTAATACTCTTATTAAAACACCTCATTACTTAAAAGTACAATGATTTATTCACATTGTACAACTAATTAAAAACATATCTACCAAATTAAATACAACCAATTAATATAAATCACAAACCGGGTTGACCCGGGATGCTTCAAACCCGACGGGTTGAACCGGTTTAATTTGACTCGTTTTCGACCCAACCTAGCAAGTTGACCAGGTTTAAATCGACCGGAACGGTTCAACCGGTTGAACCACCCGGGTCAAACCGGGTTTCAAAACATTATGTTTAATTCTCAAATCTTCAAACTTTTATTATTTTCATTCATAACCTATAAACTTTTTTTTTTATGAATAAACTATTTGTCGCTATAAAATCCCGTTGCTAGGCACGGGTACTCGTCTAGTAGTATCCAATGCATTTACCATTGCTTGATCTTGATCAATAAAAAGAGTAAGTGATTCCTTTTGGTTGTGTGTGCCTCCAAAAATATTCTAAATAACCACTTAAAAGACTAGGTAATTTCATCATAGCAAAGTGAAACACCAATATAGCTATCCATCCGTGGTGATTAAAACCAATAAATACATCAAAAGGTCGTAATTCATTGTTTATATCAAGAGTAGCATCAAACGTTACCACGTTACCAAAATAACTATAATCAATTATCATTCTTGCATCGACCCAAAAAATGTTTGTTATCTGCTCTTCATTGTCTGATTGAGTTGCATAATAAAATGACAGATTCTCTAATGATTGTTGTTGAAAATACCTTAATAAAGTCCTTGCTTCTCTATAGTACTTCATTTTTCGTTGTCGTTTTTTTCGAAGAATTCTTTTGATCAGTTAAGATGTAGTTTATATTAATCCCCTTTCGTGATAGACATTTGTCATTTTCTCGGCTTGAGGACATCTAGTGCGAGAATCTCGTATATCTTGTTTACGAACACCCTCTTTATTGCATACGAATCTCATCGAAGATATATGTCCATTCCCACAAAGAAAACAAGTATGCATGTACCTTGTTGTGAGATTAGATGTTTCTTTTAGACTATAAGAGTTATTATCCATTTCATTCATACTTGATTAATTCATACTTGATTAAGGTGCAGTTACAACAACCTTTACTTGGAGATGACGAGCTTTTGTCTTTTTTACTTTTATACACTTATGAGGTGAGATTTATGCAAAACAAGCATCACATAAAAAACAAATAAGTCAATCTCAACCATCCATCCACCTTTCATCTAATGGCTAAGATCAAATAAAAAAATAACAAAAGGAGGGCAAAATTGACATTTTAGCTCATTTAATATAAAAACCCACTTTTCACCTTTTTTTAAAAAACAACATATCTTGCAAACGGTAAATCTTCAAGCTACGAAAAATACACCATCGCGACGAGAAAAAAATTATCTTTCTATAGATATGCATTGTTATATACTTTCGACGAA
>LBNU01002596.1:18792-72695 GCA_014162995.1 Artemisia annua | reverse complement strand
AGATTTTTTCGTTTTCCTTTCTTTCTTTCTTTTTTCTTCTTGTTTTGATCACAGATCTGTTACAACTGCTGTAACGATGCTGCTCATGTTAGTTGTTTGACTGAGAATCTGCTATTGTGCGCCACCTGTGATGGTGATTTTCATGGTGATTCTTCAGCGTCTTCGTATCATGAGCGTTGTACTGTTAGCGAATAGATTAATCACATATCCGACCACCGTTGATCCGGCCACCACGAATCCCGTCACCCCCGCCCCCCACCTCCCCACACACACACAGACCATGGACTGAATTGTTATCGATGATGATGATTTAGATGAGTTTGTAGTCAGATCTATGTTAATTTGCTTGAATTGTGTGTGGTGAATGAATTAGTTCTAGTGTGTGGTGAAGTAAGAAAGTACAAAAACGCCCCTCTTTGTTTTATTAATTTAAATAATGATTAAATCTAGCATTGGATCAAAGTTAAATCAATGGTCAGGATTGGTTTATTTGTTCTTTAAGAAAATCTTGTTTCGTATTGAACTTTTCTCATACACTTATATGGCTATATTTCAAACCTTCAAGTTATCTTTCTGCTATCTAGTTTAACATCTATGCTCTTTTCTCACTTTTTTTATTCGTTTTTTGGGAATTTACATACATCCCTATATACAATAATTACATATTTCTACAAACACAAGTTTTTAATGAATGATGTACAAGGCTATTAAAGCAAGGTTTGGAGAAATATATAAATAATGATGTGTATATGGGGATGTATGTAAATGCTCCACTCTCTTTTGAAGGTGTTTTTTTAAATTTGTTATGTTTTGATTTTTTGAAGGTTTTAGTGTTTTTATGAAATTATAAGTTTGGTTTAGATTTTGATTCGGTGTATTATTGTATTGAAACATTTTATGCTTTTCATTTTTTTTGAACGGCAAATTATATTAGAAAAAAGCAACTAGCAAGGAGCTAGAGCGAATTACATAGGATGTCTAAGCCAATCATTCCAACAAAGAAATTTACGACCTCTAGACTTTAACCAAGAAAAAGAAAAAAGCCTAATATTATCAAGAATGTCACTTTTTCTCAGATTATAGGATCCAAAAATGACATCGTTACGTAAACGCCAAATCCACCACAAAGTTGTAGCGATGATACCATGCAAGCGATCTTTTTTGTCTTTTGAACCGTTCCAAGAATCCAACCACGAATAAAGCTCGTCAGTAGACATACTCTCTGGCAAAGGAATATCAACCCAAATGCGAATGAGATGCCAAATAGATTTCGCAGTATGGCATGCCAAAAAAGGATGATCCCTAGATTCAACACCCACGCAACAAATTGGACAAATAATGGAATTGATTTCGATACCTCGGAATGAGAGATTTAAGCGAGTAGGAAGACGATCCAAAAGAAGACGCCATAAGAAGATGTTTACTTTTCGAGGTAGAAACTTGTACCATCTTGTTTTAGACGACAAAGATGGTAAAAGAAAGTCATCAATATGACGTCTAGCGCCACTAACAGTGAACCGCCCATCTACATCTAGATTCCATTGCCAAAAATCAAGGCCGGAGCCAAGATGAAAATCATGGAGATCACTTAAGAGCAAGGATAAAGAAGTAGTGTTATTACCTCCCAATGATTGCCTACTCCAACTCCATTGCCATGAATCATTAACAAAACGGTCACTAATGAAGCAATTTGGATGAGAATCCAAACGAAAAAGTCTATTATAACGGACTTCTAAAGGAACATCACCTAGCCACGTATCCTTCCAGAATCGAACATTAGAACCATCTCCCACTTTGATCTTAAACGTACCATGTGGAATCACTCCACTTGAGTGGAGATGATTGATAGAACCAACGATTTTATCCCAAACACCTTGAGTTTTGCAAGCTTTAAAATCGAAGCCTGCTTGATCACCGTGGATGGCTTTAATCAGACGAGTCCATAGAGCATTCGGGTTGTTAACAAACCTCCAACGCCATTTTAGGAGAAGAGCTAAGTTGAAAGCTTTCAAGCTCCCCACTCCTAATCCACCTTTATCTATAGAAGCCAAAACCGATTCCCATTTGATCCAAGCCATATTTTTTCGATCTACATCACCTCCCCAAAAGAAAGAAGCACGCCTACGTTCTAGAGTATGAATCGTTGTTTCAGGCAATTTGAAAATAGACATGTGATAAATCCCTACACTACCCAAGACGGCTTTGATTAGAGTCAATCTTCCTCCGGTAGAAAGAAGGTTGGCTTTCCAATTCGATAGCTTATCATTGAACTTTGAGACCAAGTGTGACCAACTGTCGATACGGTTCATATTAGAACCTATTGGTAAGCCGAGATACTTAAAAGGTAAGGACCCAGCTTCACAACCTGTTCCACGGGCCATAGCAACAACGTCTTCTGTAGGAATACCAACACCAAAAACATTGGATTTATGCATATTGATCTTCAAACCAGAAGCTAGATGGAAGACATGAAGAACCCGAATAAGATTATCCATGTCATGCTTACTCCATTCCGTGACAATAACAACATCATCCGCAAAGAAAAAGTGTGAAACGTTAAAATCAGAAGCACCAACAAAAGCTCCACGAATTAGATTTGCTTGGACAGCCTCGTTAATGGCTAGGTGAAGACCTTCCATGACTATAATGAATAAGAAAGGAGACAGCGGGTCACCTTGTCGTAAACCACGTTTAATAGAAAACTCCGATGATGGGCTTCCGTTAACTAGAATAGAAGCTCTAGCCGATTGACGACAAGTCCGGATCCATTTCCTCCATTGCGAACCAAAACCTAGCTAAGATTGGATGAAATCGAGATAACTCCACTTAACCGAATCAAATGCTTTTTCAAAGTCAACTTTGAATATGAGGAGTTGTTTGTTTTTCTTCTTGTACCAGTCAATGACCTCACTCATCATGAGAGGACCGTCAACAATTTGGCGATCTCTAATGAATGCAGATTGCTCACCGCTGATAATTTTGTCAACTACTTTTGATAACCTGATAGCGAGAACTTTTGCAATAATTTTGTACTGAACCCCTATTAAAGAGATAGGCCGAAAATCTTTAATATGAATCGGGTTAGCAACCTTGGGAACTAGCGTGATGAATGATGAATTAGAACCGGGTGGCATGTGACCAGAAGTCATGAAATTAACCACGAAGCTATGGATGTCGTCTTTAAGTAAGTCCCAATATTTCTTGACAAAGAAAAATGGAAAACCATCCGGCCCCGGCGCTTTATCACTCCCACATTCCCAAACAGCAGCTTTAATTTCATCCAACGAGACGTGGCATTCTAAATTACCTCTATCCGCGTCATTTAGAACTGATGCCCCAACCAGCGGATTAAAGGAAATAGGAGCTTCCATTTCTTGGAACTTAGCTTTGAAAAAATTTAGGAATGCGGTTTTAACCTGATGAGGGTCCGTAATCCAATTGCCATCAACTGTGATACCTAGTATTGACTGATGTCGTCTCTTTTGCTTGAGGAGGCCATGAAAGTATTTCGTGTTTTCGTCTCCCTCAACGTCCCATTTAACACGAGATTTTTGAAGAATATCCATTTCTGAATATTTTTCAAGTTCGTTATACTCGTGTAATAAGTCGATTCGAGTTGTTCTATCCTCCTCCGAAGCCCTTCTTGCGTCTATCTTGATTTCAATCTCTTTTAACAAAGTAGAGATTTCTTGTTTTCTGGAACGTTCATTGTGATTTGTGTTTAGGTGCCATTCTTTAACCCGTTGCTTCAAAGACTTAAGTTTAGAATGAAACGAACAATTTGGATCATTAGAGTAACCAGATTTGATTACCTCATCCAAGCCGTTTCGATGCAGCCATGAGTGAAAAAATTTAAATGGGATTGGCCCGTAATCCACTTTGATAACATGAAACATTACCGGATGGTCAGACCACAACCGGTCCAGAACAGTAATACGAGCATCCGGAATAGAATCTGAGATAGAATCTGAAATTAAGAATCGATCAAGCTTACTCATTTTTGTTCCCGCCCTATTCATCCACGTAAATAGACGCCCACCCGAAGGAAGGTCAACCAAATTAGAGTTGTTAATAAATGTATTAAATGAGTCTGCTTCGTCCCTAGAAAAAATTGATCCATATCTCTCTGATTCATCGCGAACTACGTTTAAGTCTCCAAACAACATATATTTACCATTGTGGGTTTGCATGAAAGCATGTAACGAAGACCATAACATTGCTTTTGCTTCAGAATCTTGCGGCCCATACACATTGATCATGTAATAGGTCTCTTCGTAATGTAACCATTTTCCTTGAACAATAATATATGAATCGTGACACCATATATTATGTTTAGAGAAAGAGTTAGGATCCCATATAGAAATAAGGCCTCCTGACCTCCCTCTAGATAAACTACATGCATAGTCAAAGTTATAATTTCCCTACATGGATTTAATACGAAACAATTCTAGACGTGTCATCTTCGACTCTTGAATGCCTATAAAATGAATGTTATTCTTAAAACAAAGCTCCTTTACCCATTCATGTTTCCTCCGTTTCTTCGTGCCTCGGATGTTTAATGAAAGCACATTCATTTATCCACAATAGCAACTCCAATTCTGTTGATCAAGCGAGAAATATTTTTGTTGCATCCTTTCACATCGTACCCCAGTGATTCACCGATCTCTACTAACCTAGACATCTCGTGAATGAGAGAGATGCCTCGAATGTCCTTTTTTCTATATTTACTAAATGACGTGGAGCACTTTCTGGTATTTGTTGTGAACGATGAATGAGAGTGACATGGGATTGATTGTTTCATGTGTTCAAAGCCCGGAGGGCAGCTAATATCCGATTCGTTGTTGTCATTAGTTTCATGCTTATTGATTTCCTCCTCTTTGTTTGCTTCAGCTTCTTGGTCCCCAAGGTTGTTTGGGTGATTACTTATGTGGTCAAAAGAGGTTCCTTCTTGATCCAATTCGAACTTGGTAGGGGCATTAGCATTGATATCATCATGTACCTCATCAACGGATTCCATAGATCGTGCTTCCTCTTTGGATTCATCATCAGAAGCGACATACGATTGATCATCTTCTATATTAATACTCCAAGATGCCAATTCTTGTATTTGAACCTTGAAAGTATCCCCGTTAATTGTCACAGGTATCTCGTCAGAAATAAACTTTTGTTTCTTTGTAGAGATGCAAACTCTCCCGGTGCTCATAGAGGTTGAAGGATCATCCTCAAAGAACATAAATTTACCTATAGTATTTGCAACCTTTTTGTAAGCAGCCGATCCCCATGCACAAAGTGGAAGCCCATTTATTTCAATCCAAATCATCCTTTCGTCTACCACAAAGTTCTTTGAAACGGTTTTAATAGACGTAAACATTCTCTTCATGGTACCATTAGATTTGAAATTAGTGCATGCATTAGCGTTGGGAAATTGGATCCATACCCACAATCCACCAACGTGATGAATCTTGAGATTATCGAATCCTTCATTACGACACACTCGATACATGCCCCTCATCGTGTCCACCTCTTTAACTTTAACAAGAAGTAGCTCAGATGTATCTTCTACCTGGATTAAATCATGTTCCTTAAGAGTGATTCCAATATCATTTTCTGACCTTGAAGGTTTAGCATTTAACACACCACCACCATTCACAACAGAAGCAAAAGAAGGTTTTGCATCTGCTATGTAAGGCTTATATTTGAAAGAGTGGTTTGGTTGATTCTTGGGAATAGAATTGGCGATAGAAGTTGGTTGCACAAAAGATGAAGCAAACTTGGGACGTTGAAAACGGGCAACAGCAACATAAACATGGTGACTTCCTATCCATAAATTGGATAAAGATTTGACAAAAGTATCTGAATTGCTCACCCCTACATACCTAATGAATCCAAATCGTTTCCCTAGTTTTGAACGTTTGTTCGCAATGAAAGCATCAACAAGACGACCAAAAGGTTCACATATCTTCCAAAGACCTTTCGCATCAATATGATCAGGGAAGTTCGTAATGTAAAACGTAGTAGATACCTTTTCTGTGGATTGATGAAGATGCTCAGATTTTCTCCCTTCCGGATAGCGGTGTTTGCCAATTTTCCAAATCCAGTCGTTTTCAGTGGGCATGATGAAATTAGGGTTTGGGAATTGGGGGTTTTTGACTGGATTGAAATTGATCGGATTTGTGATGAATTCGTTTATGTAGTGTTGTAAGAAGTATGTTCCAGAAGTGTTCCAGCAGGCGGTGGCTTTTATGATGTGGGGGTATAAGAGGTTGTTCGATTTGGCAGTGGAGGGTTATGTGGAGCAGTGGAGGAGTGGGTTTCAGTGGTGGAGGGTTACTGTGGTGTTCAGGTTTCAGTGGTGGAGAGGTTCGACGATGGTGGAGGAGTTGTGGTAGGCGGTGGAGGGTTCTGGCATGGTGGGTTTCAGTGGTGGGTTTGGCATAGTATAGGTTTTAAGTTTTGAAAATAGACGTTGTAGACCATTATGCTTTTCATTTTAATTTAGTGCAAGTAAGTATTTTTGATATTTTAGTTAAAAACGATGGTGGCGGTGGATGGTTATAATGTTAGTGGGTGGTGGTGGATGGTTGTAATGATTGGTGGTAGTGAGTGAAGATGAAGAAGAAGGAAGGTGATGTTAATTTAGGAGTAAATTACATCGTTCGTCCATAAGGTTGTACCAAAAATAATTACAGTAAATAATTAACATAACTCGGTGAAATGACCAAAATACCCTCATGTGCAAAGCACATGGGGGAGTTAACGGTTGACAAATGACGTTAGAAGGTTAAAGGGACTTTGGATGATGCAAAAAAGTGAACAGTAGGGACTTCCGGTGCATTTAATTTTTGTGAGGGACTCAACGTGTATTTTGGGTACAAGTTCAAGGACGAGCGGTGTATTTTACTCTTATTTAAATTAAAATACCTTCTTTAATCTAAGCCACTAGATGAAAAAGAATGCATGGTGAAGATCTCACCATTTGATCTTTTAAAAAAGAAAGTGATTGACACATTCAACTGATTGATTTGCATACTCACGGTACAAACAGATAAAGTATAGTGTGAATTTTGTACAACCACTTATGGGGGTGGCAGTGGAGCGGTATGAGTATGCGGCATGGCCCAAACCGCTTGGCAACACCATTGCCACAGCCCAGAAGCATGGCATGGAAGAATCATCAACAATCTCGGCATCTTATGCCGTTAAATCATAGTCGTTGGAAGGGAAGAAACTAGCCGTTGGGTCCTTAAAAAATATAACCGTTGGGCATTACAAAAAAAAAAAAAAAAAAAAAAAAAAAAAAATTCCCTTGATATACATCAGATACAACTCACACAACATTTACCATATTTTCACACAAACAATTCACACAATATTTACCATATTTTCACACAAACAATCCACATTTTATTTACCATATCCTCCTCTTCTTCATCCGAGGACGAGTTAATTTTTCTCGCCGACTCTTCCGAACTATTGTTATCCGGTAGTACCTTAGAAACCTTTTTAGCCGCGTACGATTCCATTGAAGACACGGCAAGCACTATCGAAATCCGGGGTATGTCACCCGTTTTCGTGAAAAAGTGTTACAAACTCTAATGAATGACTATTTTGTCGAATGCCCAAAGTTTCCCGAACATGTTTTTCGTGACCGTTTTCGTATGAATAAAAGGTTGTTTTTAAAAAATTGTTGGTGATATTGAAGCAAATTTCGAATGGTTTCAAGAGGGTCAAGACGCAAGGGGAAAGAAAAGTTTCACGGCGTTACAAAAATGCACATCGGCCATTCGGCAACTCGCAACGGGTGAACCACTGGATATATATGATGACTATTTAAACATGGCACGAAGAACGTCAGGTTAACCTTGTCATTTTTATTTATCTATTTTGTTTTTTTTTAATTTTTTGTTATTTATTTATTTTAAAGTTTTCGTTATTTTTTTTTAAAGTTTTCGTTATTTATTTTTTTTATTTACTATTTAATATTTTGTAGGTTAATGCCTTGATAATTTTTGCGATGCGATAATTATATTATATAGTCGAGAGTTCTTACGTAGGCCGACAACCCATGACGTTGCACGCTTAATCGAGGCACATGAAGAAAAATATCACATTCCTGGAATGCTTGGTAGCATTGATTGTACACATTTCGTTTGGCGAAATTGTCCTAGACATTTGAGAGGCCAATATAAGAGAGGTGATCACCAATACCCGACTATTATGCTTGAAGCCGTCGCTTCAAATGATTTGTGGATTTGGCATTCGTTTTTTGGTCCTCCCGGTTCAAACAACGATATCAATGTTTTGAACCAGTCTCCATTGTATCTTACGGAGCGAAATGCAACGGCGCCAAGCAGTTCATTTTATTTGGGTGGACGGCTTTACAAACGTGGATATTATCTTACCGATGAAATCTATCCTAAGTATTCAACGTTTGTTAAAGCATATCCGTATCCCACTGATTCGAAGGAAAAGAGATTCAAGAAACTACAAGAGTATGCAAGAAAGGATGTCGAACGAGCTTTTGGTCGTCTCAAGGGAAAATGGTTTATTCTTAGTCGTCCTCTCCGAGCTATGTCCATCGAAAAGATTCGAAAACTCGTTTATACGTGTATTATATTGAACAATATGATTTTAAAAGACGACCAGAGGGCAATATCACTGGTTCATATAATGGATCAGCCGGTCACGCCAGTTTATGACCCGAATGTATTACCGAAGTTACTCGACGAAGATATCCATCACCGTCTCCGATATGATCTTACGGAGCACGTAGCGGCTCAAGACTTATCATACCTCGATGATTAGTGATTTCCTATTTTTTTTCTAAGTATTATGTAATTTTCTTTTAATTATCAATGAAATATAATGTTTTTATTAAATTGTTTAATATAATTATGAATATAAAAAATAAAAAATAAAATTAGGTGAGACATAGAATCATGGTTGCCACTAAAAAAGTATGGTGAGGCATGGAATGAGGTGACATGATATTATTGGTGGGTGGTGAGACATGGGGGAGGCATCGAATCATGACTGCCACCCCCTTTAAAGCTTAAATAAGAGTGTCCCAATAAATTCTAGAAGTGTGCAAATCAGTACTTTCTAAAAAAACTTGATATCTATTGAACCAACTTCATTGAGTTTAGTGACGTCGTAAGTTTTTATTTATTTATTTCTTTGGCTCTTGGATAAAGAGGCGCACAAAAGCCCGGGCCGAAAAAAGCTCGGGCTTTTGTAGTTAAAAAAGTCCGGGTATATAAAATTTTCAACTAAAATGAGGGGAGATATGAAATTGTCTCTAATAATAGGATTAATTTCATATATCACCCTACATGATTAATTTAATATATACCTAAAGTGCAAATATTGAATGCATAATGTACAATTTTTAATGCATTTCTTGGTATATATGAATTTCCAACTAAAAGGATGAGAGATATGAAATTGCCCCATAATAATATAGTTATTATATATGAATATATTTGATCAACATTTATAAATATATTACTAAAAAATAACAAAACAAAGTTACAGATTACAAAGAAGCACATTAATTGCACAATAGAAGCTCCCTAACAACAAAACCCGGGCCTTTCGAGCTTTTTCAGACTTTTTGGCGGGCTTTAGAAGTACATTAATTGCACAATAAAAGATCTCTAACAACATAATCCCGGGCCTTTCGAGCTTTTTGGTGAGCTTTTTCGGGCTTTTTGGTGGGCTTTTCAAAAGCCCGGGCTTTCGGGCTTAGCCCTGGCCAGACCGGGCTTTGGTGAAAAATATAAAGACCATTTAGGCCTGTTGGGCCAGACTGGGCTTCGGCCCTGGCTTTTTCGGGCCGGACCTAAGCCTGGGCTCAAGCTTTAGTCCATCTGTACACCTCAAGCTTCGGTTTAATGAATTGTCGAAATGATGTACAAAAACTCATTGAGAAGCTTTTCTTATTTATTTATTTTTATTTTTATTTCATAAACCGTTGTTAAATAAGTAAATACAGGTTTTATACAGCCGCTGCAACGCGCGGCATAAGTTTACTCGTTCCAAACAAAATGCTAGCAGGTTGTAAACCCTTCTTAATTTTGAGGTAGAAACATTAGCAACGGCTTTTCGACTTTAAAAGAATTAAGTTTTATGGCTACTCATTTAACCAGATTATACACCAACTTAAAAAAACATGTACACAGTCTCATCGTATCTCTACAAACTTTCAATCAAGAATCATTTTTTACCAACAAAATATTGTAACCTTTCTAGTAATACACGAAAAGTATTTGATGCTTTGAGACTGAACGGGATAGTCTCATTGTCTATCAAACAAATGTTGTAATTCGTTAACCTTATTAATTTATTATCTAAAAAGACAACTATTATATTCATGAAAATATCAGGTGTTGAAGCAACATGCTAAACACATAGGTGGGGGTCGTTGGTAGCCATTTTTGGTTTTATGATGCCTTTCAATGTTTGTTATGGCTTGGGGTCCAACGTCCAAGTAGGAGTTTTAAGGCGGGCTGTAATGCGTCGGTCGTCAGACGTCACTACGGTTGACACCAATTTAGAGTTTAGACGCATCCTATTACGAGGACATAACAATACGCGTTCAATGCAAGAAAAAGGAAGAAGTTGGTTGTAGACCGATTCGTGTGAGATGTTTGTGTGTGAGTGTTTTATTTAATTAATTTTTGTGGGTATATATTGATGGTGTTCTCGGTCTTTCCATTACACTAAGTTGATCATTAAGTTGTTGTAAAGAGAGAAAACTGATGTGATAGTGATGTCTCGGTCATGAAGTGGTTGCACTACTGGTAGCCTTAGGGTGAAGAGTGTGACGAGGAGTTTTCTGCTGGCACATCAACTCTAAGCAGTTTCACATCAACTTTTTCACTCTCCTAAATATTACTCGTATTATTTAACTTTACTTCAACATTTGCAACACATTCTCTCTCTTCCCTTAACTTGTTTATTTTTATATTTTATCATTTAAAAATATCTCCGACACATATTGCCACATACAATTTCTCTCACTTGAAAACCTTATTGGAATGTAGTGCTGCAAGACAATTTTTATAATTGCCGCAAAAAGCAGTGCAGGGGTCTAGTTGTTCCTGCTGACTTGGAAGCTCTTCCCGCTGCCTTCCTAGCTCCATACCCTATACACTAACTAGGTCGGCGAAGGTTTCTGAAAACCCCTATTACTATGGTTTTCGTAACCAAGGTTATTTAAATTCTTGACAATTTCACAGACTATGTTCTAATCTCAAACGCAAACGGGAAATTTTGTGGTAATGTAATAAGGCCATGTTTCTTTTTTCAGAATTCTCATATCAGATCTGCATTACCATATTTGCGAAAGAGGACACACTTTAAAGAAAAAAAAGGCTTTTGTGATAAATGCGGGTTTTAAGAAATAAGAAGTAATAGTTAGTTTTTTAAAACATCTTCAAAACTGAAGCGGGAAAAAAGTTATTTTTACTTTTGATGTATAAACAAAAACAAACGGTATTTCCAAAAAAATATCTGCTCACTTGCAGACATAAGAAAAAAAAAAAATATATCAAATGCACTTTTTTGTTTCTTCTTCCCCAGTTGATACAAAAGGAAAAAATAAACGTATCTTTAATTTTTTTGGGCCTACGAATTAAAGTATCAAAAAGTTATTATTATTATTATTATTATTATTATTATTATTATTATTATTATTATTATTATTATTATTATTATTATTATTATTATTATTTATTTTTTATTATTATTTTTTTTAAAACATCACTTCATTAGAAAATCATAGGATTTACAAGAAATTAGTGGGGAGCCGAGATACTAACTGGCCCCCACTCCTCTAGCTATAGCAAAGCTAATCCTAATAAAAATATGATCAGCAACACGTGCTCCGATGTCCTGAGTCACCGAGAATCTTCGGATGCGCTTTAGTAAGGTCACTGCATCCTTCTCAAGTTCTCCCAAGGAAGAGAATGAGAAGGGGAGAAACCCATATCCAATGTCCGCACATTTAGCCTCGTACTTGACACGCTTGCGTTGTGCGGCTTCGACCACCGCACGACCAAGTACAAAATCAACCATGTTGGTTTGCGTTAAGGGAGACGACCCTGTCAAATCAACACATGTGTCCTGCCCACCATCCCAAGAATAGAGTAACACATCAGCTGGACGTAAGGTTTTGTCCCTTTCTCCACGCATCTTTCATTATTATTATTATTATTATTATTATTATTATTATTATTATTATTATTATTATTATTATTATTATTAATATTATTATTTTTATTTTTATTTTTTAAACCAAACACTTATTATTATTATTATTATTATTATTATTATTATTATTTTTATTTTTTAAAACCAAACACTCCCTAAACCCAATCTTTTGTTTTATTCTCAAACCAAATCTGATTTATCTATTCTCAAAAGAAACCCAAAATCTTTATTTTGTGACCAACTTTAACAACTTGATTACTTAAGTCTCCAAAACACAAACAACCAAACCATACTTAAAAAACACTCCCCCACTTCACTTTCTTTAACAACAAAACAAAACACAAAACCATTTCCCAAAATTCAAAAAACACACCTAAACACACACTCAAAAACACACACACACACATCCAAAATGGGTATAAGCAAAGAATCTTGCCGGAACGAACTCCGTTCAGCAATCCGTCAACTCACCGATCGCTGTCTCTTCTCCGCTGCAAAATGGTAAAGAAAAAAAAAAAAAAAAACCCCATAATTTTAATAAACCCTAAATCTTTATAAAAATTGAATCTTTTTTTATGTTCTTGTTGTTATAATCAGGGCTGCTGAGCAATTAGTTGGTATAGAACAAGACCCAACAAAATACCCACCTTCAAATACTCGATTACAGCGCGATTGTTCGAGTATTCGGCGTCGATTTCAGACTAGTAATGATAATGAGGGGGTGGGAGTGATTGGTACGCCGATTGCGGGGACGTCGTATGTTTCGACTCCGGTGTTGGAAGAGGAGAGGGAGAGTAATGCGGATTCGGATTTTTATTTGTTGGCGAAAAGCTATTTTAATTGTAGGGAGTATAGAAGAGCTGCTCATGTTTTGAAGGATCAAGTTGGGAAGAAGGATTTGTTTTTGAGATGTTACGCCCTTTATTTGGTCAGTTTCTTGGTCTCGTTTCGGTTTTGTGTGGATTAGTTGTTTAATGATGTTTTTTATGCATACCCAATGTTCGATTAAATGCCAATATGTTTTTCATTTTTCTTTCTTTTGTAAAATAGTTGTATCGGTTTTTGTTTGATATTTTTAAGAAGATACTGCTGCATAGTGTATACTTTAGAGACGATGGTATTTACTCTTTCCTTAGAAGTATCTAGTAGGCTTCTCCCAAAAATAGCTTATTTTTTTGAAAGCACAATAAGTTATTAGGCATTTAAGCTCCTCGAATAGGCTTATCCGGAACATGCTCTACACAGTTGCATGAGAAACAAGCGAAGATATTTTCAAAGTTATGTCTTTATGTAGTTATGTGCTCATTGAGATGCATATGGTGATTAATGTATTGATTGTTCATGAATTTATGATAATAAATGCTAATGTAGATAGACAACCATGTGATGTTAATGCCTCTTAATATTACTTGTTTGCGCTTTGTCTATTTTTTTGTATCGTTCTTTCTCTCTGCATTTTTTTACTGTTTACCATTGCTAGATTTTAGAGGCTGAAAAGTAGTGCCATCATAAGGAGTCAGTACCCAAACAGAAAAGTTCGGTTTTGTTTCGTAGGAACAATTTTATCAAGTGATCAAATTTGTGTTAAAGTGATGCTAAAACAAGGTAATTACATGTTCATAGTGTCGATGTTGTAATCATGGGTTATTTGTGAGGTGTTCGATTAAATGCTGATAACATAAATGACTTGTTTTTATTTTGTAAAATAGTTTTTGTATCTCATGTTTGGTGTGTTTTTTAAGAACACGAGTATTGTGAGTGACAGAAGTTGTTTTGAGTATATAACTTGAAATTCTTCATTGAGCAAGGAATAAGCAGACAAGTAGATTTAATAAGCAATCCCGAAGACCTCTTAACTCTAGGAATGATGTACCTTTGGCTCTACTAGTTGTGGTGTGCTGCGCACTTTAAAGAACTATCATATGAACAACTCTTATTATAGAAACTAGTAAATGATATATTTCACACAGTCTCGTAAGAAGCGAGATAGGATATTCTCAAATTCGCACCTTTATGTGGTCACTGAGATGCATATGATAAATTAAGGGTTTAAGGCTAAGTTTAGTTGACAGTGTGATCTTCAACTATGTCATGCTAATGAGTCTTTAGTTTCTTAGCTTTGTGCTGTCTTCCTTTTTCTCTTACTGCTCGTTAGTTTATATATTTTTATAAGGTTCACCAAGTACTAGAAAATGGAGGCTAAACAGTAGTGCCATCTTGATGAGTCAAATACTCAAATTTCAAAAGTCTCGGTGCACTCTTGCCATATAAGGTCATCCGGAAAGGAAAATAGGTTTTAGTTCCAAGGTTCAAACTTAGCAAGTGATCAAATAAATGTTCAAACAAAGCTAAAACGAGCTGCTGAGGTTGTTAAAGGGTGATATGCTTGTTCTTAGTATGAGACTTATCCTGCAGGTGCTTATTGCTTCATCTAGTCGACCAACCCTTTTGAAATGATATCCTTATCTTTTCTTAACCTTTTCACTGTCACTATACTTGGCAAATAACACATGTCACAGTTGTTATGGCTTAAAAAATAAGTGTTATACGTACATGGTAATTACTGATATCACACTCCTTTTGGTATGTAATCCATCTTTGCCGAGTATTCCCTGCTCTTACATCACTATGCTAAGTTTTATTTGTGAATGGCACTTCAATATGACAAATAGCTGGATATATTTGTGTATGTCTTAAATGAATACTATTTTTATTTGTTTAAACTATAATATATCTAAGGTAAATGAACCCTTCTGTTTTTGCTTATAGTTTAATGTTGATTCTTACAGGCTGGGGAAAAACGAAAAGAAGAAGAAACAATTGAACTTGAGGGACCTTTGGGTAAAAGCGATGCTGTAAATAGTGAACTGGTGTCCATAGAACAAGAGTTGTCTGCTGTTCGTAAGAATGGCGCAATCGACCCTTTTGGGCTTTACTTGTATGGTCTTGTACTCAAAGAAAAAGGTAACGAGAATCTGGCTAGAACAGTACTTGTTGAGTCTGTTAACAGCTATCCATGGAACTGGTCCGCTTGGTTAGAGCTGCAGTCCTTGTGTACCACAATCGAGACACTAAACAGTCTTAAACTGCATAACCATTGGATGAAAGACTTTTTTATTGCCACCGCTTATCATGAGTTGCGAATGCATAATGAATCTATAGCTAAATATGAGTACTTACAGACAACTTTTGGTTGTAGTAATTACATCAAAGCCCAAGTTGCTAAAGCCCAATACAACTTACGTGAGTTTGAGCAAGTGGAGGCTATTTTTGAAGAGCTTCTTAGAATCGACCCCTATCGTATTGATGACATGGACATGTATTCTAACGTCTTGTATTCAAAAGAATGCTACTCGGGTCTAAGTTACCTTGCTCACCAAGTCTTCATGACGGATAAATACCGACCCGAATCTTGTTGTATTATTGGTAACTACTATAGTTTAAAGGGTCTTCATGAGAAGTCAGTTATGTATTTTAGGAGGGCCCTAAAGTTAAATAAAAAGTATTTATCGGCGTGGACCTTGATGGGACATGAGTATGTTGAGATGAAAAATACTCCAGCAGCTGTTGATGCTTACAGACGGGCTGTAGATATAAGCCCATGTGACTACCGGGCTTGGTATGGGTTAGGTCAAGCTTATGAAATGATGGGAATGCCCTATTATGCCCTTCATTATTTTAAAAAAGCAGTGTTTTTGCAACCCAACGATTCTCGTTTGTGGATAGCTATGGCACAATGTTATGAAACGGATCAACTGCGTATGCTTGAGGAGGCGATTAAGTGCTACAGGAGGGCGGCTAATTGTAATGATAGGGAAGCTATTGCTCTTCATAGGCTAGCTAAATTGCATAGTGAATTAGGGCAATCTGAAGAGGCTGCTTACTATTATAAGAAAGATTTGGAAATAATGGAAGAAGAAGAACGAGAAGGGCCAAATATGGTCGAAGCTCTTATGTTTCTTGCAAAGTACTGTAGAGCGCAGAAAAGATTTGAAGAAGCTGAAGTGTATTGCACCCGTCTTCTTGACTATAATGGCCCTGTAAGTTTAACAACTCTTTGTTTTAATCTTTGAACCTTTTTCTTTTTGTGTGTTCCATTTACGGAACTCTTTAGGGGCAGGGGAGGGTCCCGTCCCCCCCAAAAGTTGCGGCAACTAGTGTAAATATTATAGGTTTTAGGGTTAATTTAGTTGAGAATACAAACAAATCTCCGATTCGGCCCCTCCAAAATAAATTCGGCCCGACCAAAATAGGTGTTCAAGTTCCGCCACAAATAGGTCTATTCATGTTATGTTTTGTCAATGGGTCAAACAGGTTGAAAGTCGCTGAAAGTGTAGTTTTTAATGCAAAAACCTTCTAAATTATTCATCATCCAAAAAAAAAAAAAAAAAAAAAAAAAAAAAAAAAAAAAAAAAAAAAAATCTTTGCTAAATAGTTATTAAGAGAAGTTCACGTTTTAAATAACATAAGGTGTTTTTAGGCCAACCCAACTGACTTGACACATTACCCAATCTGCGCAACCAGCTCAATTTGACACCTGTAAGAGAAACCCCTCAAAAGGTGAAGGCTTTATTAACGTCTGATGTATCTTTTAATTGTAATCGCAGGAGAAAGAAGAAGCAAAAAGTCTTCTTAAAGCAGTCAAATATGCCCAAGGTAGTTTCCCTTCAATGGATGTTAGCCGTTTCTCTTCATAATATTCGACAAATATTCTCTTGTCACTGTAGTGAGGTAAGCTCTTCGTGTCCCTTTTGGCACATGAAATATGAAGAACATTTAGTGAAGACATGGGAACCTGATGTGGGAAAATTTCCCGATTCAATTTGTTTAAGTTGTACTGTATTAGTAGTTTTTTTTATGTAATCATTCTTTACAATATATTGTAGTTGATTGATAGCTTGATTGACATTACATGTATTTTTGCTATTTATTTTATGTTGATCTGTATCTGCAGATTCTCTGTTTTTCGTGAATGAAATTTAATGGTTCTGCTTCAAATTGGATTTTTTTTTAAATGTTTTTAATTGCCTACTGTTTCGGCTCTGTTCTACATAATTTATCTCTTCTATTCATCACACTTAAGCATACATGTCTCAACTGAATCTCATTTTTGTGAATATACAACTTTTTTTTATATAAAATTTGCAGATTTCGGACAAGAAAGCATCAAATACACTCTTTAGTAGAAAGTACAGTGTTTTATTTTGAACACTTTTACAAGAAGAATGAAACAGAAAACAAAGTAAATTGTACAGAAAACTATTCACCCAGAATTATTTGAAAATCCGCTTAATTAAGCGGAACAATTATTTGAATCCATGATCCTTTCTTTGAAACTAAATACTCGTGGTGGTCCAAAACAGTTCCTTAAGTAGTCGCTTCTTGATCTGCCATCTATTTGGCGGAAGCTTGGCAGGCTGACCTTTCACTTGTTTACCGTTTCCAAATATCAATTCCTTGAGAATTCTTTTCTTGATCTTCCATCTGTTCGCTGGAAGCTTGTCATAAGAAGTTCCCTTGGCCTTCCAACCATCTCCTCCGGCGCCGCCGATTGGTTGCTTTCCTATCTCACCCATCTCCTGCTCTTTTTTTGTTGTTGTAAAATATGTGTAGTATTGGTTTGTGAAAAAAAATGAGAATGTATATGCAAAATGTGTTTTTGTTTTTTTTGGTTTGAAATAAATGTGTTTGTGTATGAGTGTTGCTTTTTGTAGAATGTGTGTTTTTTTGATTTGAGATGACTTAGCTGTGTGTGTAAATGTTTTTATAGATATGGGGTTACTCGGTTAGTGGGGTGATTACGCGTTAAACCGTTTAGGTGGATAACTTGACGGCGTCTTTGCTAGGTGTATCCTTCTCATTGTAAGAAAGGGCTAAAAAGACTTGGTCATCACTCAACATTCTGACGTTTTGGTTTTATTATAGGGAGCATAACATTTTTTAACACATTAAAAATTGACTGTATGAACCTTTACCTTGGTAAAGAAGTAATTACCTTTAAAGACTAGACACAACTAATTGAACTTTTCTTTTTTGTTTGTTATTGTTGAATTCTTATAATGTTGCACGAGGATAATGCATGACATGCATGGTAAAAATGAGGAAAATAATGATTTTTCTCCATTCGTTTGAAATGAGTAACAAACTAACAATGAATAATTTTCACACTTACTTCTTGGAATCCTTCATTATTAATCATTTGAAACCTAGAGGGGTATTTTGAATTAGATGTATTACAAATGATTTTTCAATTCGCAGTAATTATTAATTAACTTTGATGTTTACAAGCAAATTTTAGAGCTAAGGGTTTTATGTCTAAAAATGACCGAATCCTATTTTTATGATTTGATCAAGTCACAAGAAGAAAATGAGTTGGTTTCTAGACGACTTATAGTTAAAGTCATCTAATAACGGCTTAGCTGTACCAGGGAGATGCAACTAGTCCACGTATAAGTGTTTTGACTATTTGTGTTATAAAGTCTATTACTTGACCCTTTTCTTGTCAGAAGAAGAAAGCATGCTAGTTTCTAGACAATTTATAGTATAGCCTGACAAGTCTAGCTGTCATAATCTGCTTTGAATAGTTGATTCTTTAATTATTAATATATCCGTACTAGTTTTTAAGTACAAGATTTCAAGATTATTTCAATAGTCGCAAGAAATTGATTTCCAGAAAAAAGAAAAAAAGAAAAAAAAGTTAATGTCGCAAAATAGCAACTTATTGTTTGAATTTCTTTTTGGTGATTAATTATTTTATCCGCCTTGGTTAATATACTTATTTTGTTGATATATAATGTTTATTATTTTTTAATTTAGATTTTCAACTGGTAATCGATATAACCGTTTAAATAAGTTATACTCAAATATCAAAAGTTTTGACATTTTTAATTGATTTGTTAAAGAAACAAAGTAAGAATAAGAAAGTACGATAACATGTGAATTTTCCTTTTTTCATAAAAATTAAACGTCACCAAAAATACCTCAACGTTTAGGTATAAGATATGTTATGTTAAAGATTTTGACGAGTTATACCCATCATCCGTTGAAAAATCTAAAAAATAATAATTATTATAACTTACACATGTAAGTAAAGTAAACTAAAGTGAATAAAAAAAGTTTAATTACCACAATAGACAATAATAAAAAGTAGATTACTATTTTGTGATATTAACCCAACAAAATTTGTTGTAAAGAGGTGGCCACAAACAATTTTGGATATTTTTTAAGTTTTATTGTTAGTTAATGACGATAGTTTCCAGTTGTGCCTGCCGGTTTTTGACGGTGGCTGATGGCGGAGCCAGGAATTGTAGTTAAGGGGGGCCGACAAGCCGAACTTCATCAAAAAATGATAAGTATATAATCTAAACAATAAACAAAATCTAGTTGTACTAAACGAAATAAACCGGAACTTTTGACATACTAGCGCTCAAAGGGTATGATAAACATGAAAAAAAAGTGTTTGTTGTTTATCTATTTTAATACTTCCATGTACGTAACATACTTTTAAAAAAGTACATAACAGTTTAGTTAATTCAACACCAAAAGAAGAAAATAAGAAACATGAATAACAATACATCAAACAATTTATTACTTAACCGTGATCATATTTGTCAAAGTAAAAACAAGAAACAGCTAACAACTAAGATATAAATACGTGGGAAAAGAAATCAAAGATTATCATTGTGATTATCAAGCAAAAAATAACCAAATATTCTTCCAAAATACAACTTTTCAATTAACCACACGACCCAACTTTCGGTTATACACTACACAACCCATTTTAAAAACTAACAATAATTAGGCTAAAAAGC
This sequence comes from Artemisia annua, assembly GCA_014162995.1. NCBI lineage: Eukaryota > Viridiplantae > Streptophyta > Magnoliopsida > Asterales > Asteraceae > Artemisia > Artemisia annua. The sequence continues at coordinate 52,671 of LBNU01002596.1, read as the reverse complement.
CCCTTAACAGCCCATCAAATTTAAGAATTACCAACCCATGTTTAACATTAAGAAAAATCCGATAGAAGTCCATAAACATATTAACCAAACAGCCATGTTTAATATTCCTCCTCTCAATTCAAACATACGTTTCCTTCTTCTCAATTTTGCATTTACACATCAAACACAACCATCTTCCTTACACACACGCAACCAACCTTTTTTTTTTTTGGGGGCGAAATATGGCGGTGCAACACGGTGTGGTGGCGGACAGGCGGCAGCGCCACTTGGTGTGCCACGTCGAAATTGGCTGGGGTGCGTGCTGCCACGCCTAGTGCTCTAACTGAAATTGAACTTCAGACCTCAGACTTTTGTATGATAATCAAGCCTTTTGCCATTAGGCCACCACCCTTGGTGGTTACACAAGCTTACATTTATACTGTCATAGTTGTAAGTCTTGTTGTTAACTTATTATACGACTGAACTATGTACATATCTTGTTTTCAATACTTTTTATTTGGGTACTGCTGTATTGTGCTCGTGTTTATTCTTCATAGACAAAAGTTCGGTATACATCCGAAATTTGTCATAGAACCGGATATGTGATCTCGTCCATCCATCTCAATTACCATCTACAGTTATGATAAATCGTTTTTTTTCTTCAATAAATGAAAGGGTAACGTGGTCAATTCCCTTCCACACATTTCAACTCCCATCTATGGTTACCATATACGGTTTTTCCATCTCATTTCACTCTCATCTTCTCTCACACTCACCAAACACTCATTAACTCCATTTCAAAACCCTAATTTGTGCCCTAATTTCTGTTCTCATTTATGAATAATGGATGTTCGAGACGAAATATCATGGGATAAGCGTAAATCGAAGGTCGAATCATCATCTGTTCGTGCTGATGATCCTGTTGCTGGTATTTTTTTTGATTTTTGTTCTTATTAAATTCATTAGATATTGAATATAATGATCTTCTTAGTAGTTTGTAGTCGTTGATGCTGTCATTGATGCTTAAAGTAGTTTTTAGTTTTTAGTTTTAGTTGATTTAGTTGTTATTGATGATGTTAATTTTTTGATGAAAATCACATGTGATTCCTTTTTTATTGATTATTAGATATTGAAGGTTTTGAAAAATAAAAACTTGAAATATAATTCGTTTGGTATCAATGTGGTTTTAGCCGTGAACTAGGTTTTGAATGGTGGATTTGGTTCTTGATTGTTGTAGTTGTTGATGGTGTTGTAGCTGAGAAAAGGGACGCAAGGTCCGTTTGGTTTGCTGTAGTGACGAGGGCAATGGGATGTTGTAGTTGTGGTTATTGTCGAGTGCTATTGTTCTTGATGTGGATATTGTTGTTGTGCATGGGCTGCCGAGATAGAGTGAGTCGAGACCACTAGGGTCTCGGCCATGTAGTTGTTAAACATGGTGTTATGTGTCGGTGTTTTAGTTATGTGTCGTTGTTTTAGTTACGCTCTTTGAAGTTATGTGTCGCTGTAATGGTTGTTCTGCTGTATGCTTTGAACAAGTTATACAACTATAATGGGTTTTCAGAGAATCACATGTGATTTTCAGAGAATCACATGTGATTGTTTTTTATACAGCTAGGCTAATCCATGTGATTCATTAGTTTAAAGTAGTTTTTTTTTAGTTGTTTTTAGTTATTTGTAATCATCCTAGGCAGGGAGTTATGTGTCATTGTTTTAGTTATGTGTATGGATTAGTCGGCCAATGTAAATATATGGTGTTTTAGTTATGTGTAGGGATTAGTCAGCTGGGAGTTATGTGTCGGTGTTTTAGTTATGTGTCATTGTTTTAGTTACGCTCTTTGAAGTTATGTGTCGCTGTAATTGTTGTTATACTGTATGTTTTGAACAAGTTATGCAGCTGTAATGGTTTTTTAGAGAATCACATGTGATTGTTTTTTATACAGCTAGGCTTACTAATCCATGTGATTTTTTATTGCAGGTGAAACCGTTAAAAAGACATCTGGCCGTCAAAAATCTATTGTAAAAGCCAAAGGAAAGAAAAAAGCAAATGAAATAGCAAAAGCAAATGAAATAGCAAAATCAAAGGAAAAAGCAAACCCTCCCGTCAAAGCAAACCCTCCCGTGAAACCAAGCCCTCCCGTCAAAGCAAACCCTCCTGTCAAACCAAACCCTCCCGTCAAACCAAAGCATACTATGAAGCTTAATCTCACGGCTGCAAAGGAACGTTTAGCAAAGGAAAAATTAGCGAAGGAAACCAAACCAAAACAAACCAAACCAAACGCTCCTTCCAATCAAAAGGTTCTTGTCAAACCAATTAAACTAAATCAAAAATCGTCGAAGCAAAGGTAGTGTCGAAGCAAAAGTCATCGAAACAAGAGGAAGAGGATGAAGAAAATTCTGATGGTGAGGAAGAGGAAGAAGAAGAGGGTTCAAATGAAGATGGTGAGGAAGAGGGTTCAGATGAAGATGGTGAGGAAGAGGTTCTGATGATGAGGGTTCAGATAGTGTAGAAGATGGTGAAAAGGTAGCTTTGGATGAATAGCGTGAAGAAGAGGGTTCAGAGGATTGAGAGGATGGGGGTTCTGAAGAGGAGGAAGAGGATGGGAGTTCAGAAGAGGATGGCGGTTCAGAAGAGGATGGGGGTTCAGAAGAGGATGGCGGTTCAGAAGAGGATGGAGAGGACAAAGGAGATGGTGAAGAAAGTGATGAGTTGGAGGATGAAGAGGCTTCGGATGATGAAGACGAGGAATACAAAGTTATGAAAACTGAAGAGGATGAGGAAAATGAAGATGATGAGGAAAGTGAAGAGGATGAAAGAAGTGATGAGGAAGTTGTTAAGAAGGTAAAATCAAAGAGTGTTGATAATAGGAGTTTGATAGTGCTAAAGGAAAAAGGTAGAAAGAAGGTTTCTGAATCTGAAAAAAGGAAGCAAGTTCTTATAAAAAGAACGTTCCAAAGTCTAATAAAATGAAGCATGTTTTTGAAGAAAAGAAGGTGTTCTAAGCGTAAGAAGAAATATGAATCATCTTCCTCTTCCTCTGAAGATGAGAAACCTTTAAAGAAGAAGAAGCGTTTAGTGAAGAAGAAATATGAATCATCTTCCTCTTCCTCTAAAGATGAGAAACCTTCAAAGAAGAAGAAGTGTTTACTGAAGTCTAAATCAAAGAAAGGGAGAAGAGAAAGGATTCGAAGAATAAAAGGAAGAAACCTTTAACCAAAGCGCAGAAGAAGAGGTTGACGTATCTGAAAGAGTTTAAAACTATGAAATCAAGGACGGTACCTAAGACCTTGTGTACTGCCATCCGTGACTCGAGAGTTGACATGGAATCTTTCCTGTCGGGTATTGGTTTTAGCTCTTTGTACAATATTTCTATGGATTCAATGCCATCTCGGCTTGCTAGCGCTTAGACACCTTCTTTTCTTCGGAAACATGCTTCATTTTCTTAGACTTTGGAACGTTCTTTTTATAAGAAACTTGCTTCCTTTTTTTAGACTCAGAAACCTTCTTTCTACCTTTTTCCTTTAGCACTATCAAACTCCTATTATCAACACTCTTTAATTTTACCTTCTTAACAACTTCCTCATCACTTCCCTCACCCTCTTCACTTTCCTCATCATCTTCATTTTCCTCATCCTCTTCAGTTTTCTTAACTTTGTATTCCTCGTCTTTATCATTCGAAGCCTCTTCATCCTCTAACTCATCACTTTCTTCCTGATGATCCATTTATTAAAAAGTGGTTTAAGCAATTTGATAATAAAAATTTGAAGGATATCCATCTCCCTGATCTTGCTTCAGTGTTGGTGGGTGAAAAGAAAGTTGACTTTATGTTTAAAGTCAACTTCCTCATGCTATTTGCTAACACAATGTGTCTTGCTGATACCATGAGGGGGTTTCTGAATTTGACTGTGCTTAAACGTATTCAGGAAGATACAATAATCTCATAAATTGACTGGTGCGGGTTTCTTCACAACTGTCTTCAATACAGTCAACTTCCAAATACTTATATTGGTTACTACATTGGTCTGATCGCCTTCTTGATTGTAAGTTTTTACCTTTTATGTTTTTATATTTTGTTTATTGTAATCTTACTATTTTATTGTAATATTACTTTTTTTGTTTATTTTTACAAGCTCTTGTACTTGGATTCTACAAAGTTCGATTCGTTTCCTGTTGTACGTGTACAACATGCTATAAAAAACTGGAACACATATGCAATGAAGAGACGACTAGATCTTGAAATTAAAGAACAAGTCATTGGAAAGCTTGAATTGCATGGAGAGTGGACTGAAAATGAAGCTCGTGAAACATAAGGCTTTGTTGTTGGTGATGTTGTTAGAAGTCGTCCTCGTTTGGACTCTTTTCCACCTGCAACTGGCAAACAGGTTTGTGAGAGTGGACTGAAATCACATGTGATTTTTTATATGATTTCTAACTTTAGTTTTATATGATTTTTGTTTTTATTGCAGAGCTTTTATCAGAGGATTGAATAAAAGCTTTCAATAATATCTGATGAGAAGTACGATCTTGAAGATATTTTGAAACATGACAATTCAGAGTATCCGGGCGATAAGAATGTGCTTCGACTGTATGAGAAGTATGTTGAACTTTTCAAGGAAACTATGTAACTTGATCAAGAGGAAGTTCATGTTGATGATTTTTCCCAAGAAGATCATGAAAAGGATGAANTACACGTGATTTGTAAAAAATCACATGTAATTCATGAACAAATCACATGTGATTTTTTATATGATTTCTAACTTTAGTTTTATATGATTTTTGTTTTTATTGCAGAGCTTTTATCAGAGGATTGAATAAAAGCTTTCAATAATATCTGATGAGAAGTACGATCTTGAAGATATTTTGAAACATGACAATTCAGAGTATCCGGGCGATAAGAATGTGCTTCGACTGTATGAGAAGTATGTTGAACTTTTCAAGGAAACTATGTAACTTGATCAAGAGGAAGTTCATGTTGATGATTTTTCCCAAGAAGATCATGAAAAGAATGAAGGTGGTCCGAAAAAAGATGATCCGAATAAAGGTCCTAAAAAGATGTTGGTCCGAAAAAAGACAGTGGTCAGAAAGATGGTGGTGAGAAAGGTGATGGTGGTTAGAAAGATGGTGGTCAGAAAGGTGATGGTGGTTTGAAAGATGGTGGTCAGAAGGATGATGGGGATAATGTTGATGATGGTGGGAAAGATGGTGGTCAGAAGGATGATGGGGATAATGTTGATGATGGTGAGAAAGATGATGGTCAGGTTGATGATGGGGATAAAGATGATGGTCAAGATGAAGACATAAATGAAGTTGGAAGTTTCACGCAGTGGCTTGAAGAAAATTATGATCTGGTTGGTGATGTGATTGATATTATTTCTGATGCATATTATGATGTACTCTATCCATCTTATAAAATATATGTTTTCTTATTTTTATTCTTATTTTTTCTAACTAAATAATTTTCAATTCAGGGACCGAATGATGATCCTCAGGCGGCTAACATAGATTGTCCTCGGACTCCTGAAGGAATCGTCACTCGTGTTTCTAAAGGAAGCCCACGTTCTCTAAGAAACGTGTTGTTAAACCATTTTCATACCTTTGCTCTCCATATTTGAATAAGAAGATGGTAGTAATCACTCTCCTTAAAAAGTTGGAGTTCATGTTGGGAAATAGCTTGTTTGCAATGCAAGGCGAGAAGCTGTAAGTTTAAATTCATTATTTTTATAAGTTTGTAAAATCACATTTGATTTTTTATCTAAGTATATGTGATTTTTATTTAATTATATAGTGAAAAGGTTTTTGAAAGTAATTTTGGTAACTTTGAGGTTTCGTGTGTGCGTTTGAACATGGAGACGTTGGCACCAAGCTTGTGGGTAGATTCTAATGTTGTTGACTGCTGGGAGCAATCCTCAACTATGATGAGCAATTTAAAGAGGAATCCTCACCATACAGGCATTTTTTTCTAACGGGGTGTCTTGTAAGGTTTTAAAGAGCAATCCCTTTTTATAGATATTTCTATTGTATGTTTTTGTAAGTTTTTACTTTTTTTTTGTTTTAATACAGACAAATGCTATGGTTAATGATAAGCATTTAACAGAGGATCAGCATTGGGAGATTTTTTCAAAAGAGATGGTTGCTCAGCTTAAAAAAGACGATGCTACTCTTTCGTTAGTTGAACTGGTAATTTTTTATAATTCCATTAGAAATATATTTTTTCGTTAGTTTGGTATTTAAGTTTCCTTTTTATTTGTTTAAACAGGCGTTTTTCCTTGTTTGTGTGTCCAATCATTTTTATGTGGTTGTTTTCAATCTCAAGAAGCAAACGACAATGACCATCCTTGATAATAGTGATTCTGGAAAAATTGCCTATGAGAAAAAGTACAAAACAGCTTGCGAACTTCTGGTAAGTATTTTTTTTAGTTCAATTAGAACTTCTGTGTGGAAAACATATTTCAAAATCACATGTGATTTAGTGTGATCACATGTGATTCATTGTGGATCACATGTGATTCAGTGTGGATCACTTAATTTGATTGTCAAAATCATTCAGTTTACTTACAAATATCTTCTTCTTTTGTAGAAAAAATTGTTTTCCAGGTATTTGAGTAATTATCAACATCCGAAACATGCTTCTGTTGCTAAAGTAAAACCACGCATTCCGCGATTGAAGTGGAGGACAAAGATGAATCACGTAGACTGTGGAGTTTTCGCAATGATTCATATGGAGTCTTACATTGGTCAAGCTGCTTCCAAATGGGATGTTGGACTTTGTGCAGAATCTAAGAAACAGAAGTCAATGTTGAAGCGTATGAGTTTCAAAATTGCAACCAAGATTCTGTTGCATGAAGAGAATGTGCATGCACAAAAGATATACTTGGCTACTAGTTTCCATAATGAATATGATGATGCTTCAAAGATCTAGATTATTGTTGATGCAATTAGAAACAGAGGTCAACGTGAAAGTCAAGAGGAATAATCTTCTAATGGTAGTAGTCTTTTTTTTGAACGGCTATGATTATTATATATATAAAAAAAAGAGAAGCTAGCAAGGTGCTAGAAATTACAAAGGCGATTGTAACCAATCGTTCAAGCTATTACAAAGATTACCTCTATATTTAAGCCAAGAAAAGGAAACAAGACAAATAAAATCGAAAATATCGCATTTCCTCATAGAATGAGAGTTAAATGTGATATTGTTTCTAAAACGCCAAAGAGTCCAACAAGTAGCTGCGAAGATGGAATAAACACGAGACTTTTTGTCCTTAGTAGCGTTCCATGAATCAAACCAGCTGACCCAGTCTTCACACGAGAGAAAGCTTGGGAAAGAGAAACCAGTCCACGAACGAACAAGACGCCAAAGAGAAAGCTTGGTAGTAGTCTTTTGATAACTGATGGTAGTCTTTTGGTGGTAGTACTGATAATAGTCTTTTGATTGTTGATAACTGATGGTAGTCTTGTGATGGTTTTTAACAATCTTTTGAACTAAAACTGTTGATGGTAGTAGTTATTTTTTAATGATCTTTGAACTAATGGTCTTTCTGCATTAGTCTTGGATAATTGATATTTGAACAAGTTGTAATGGTCTTTTAACAAGTTGTTTATCAAGACTGATTTCTAGTCTTTTTGCATGTGTCTTTTTTTTTCTAGTCTTTTTGTTGTAATGGTCTTTCTGCTTTATGTTTTGAACAAGTTTATTATACTGTGATTTACATGTGAATCACATGTGATTTTCACAATAATCACATGTGATTTCTATGTGAATCACATGTGATTTTCATAATAATCACATGTGACTTTCACAATAATCACATATGATTTACATAGAAACACATGTGATTGTTTTTCCCATGAAGTACAAGTGTTTAATCTGCTAGAACATTAAATAAAAAAAAAGTAAAATTCCTTGTAACACACTTGTAGAAGTTCAAACAAAACATGTAACAAAATCCTCTAACGTACCAAAACACTTGTAGAAGTTCAAAAAAAGTATGAAAAATTCTAATGTATGAAAAATATTAAATTCAAGAAGCGTTTGTCGCTTGTTTAGCAGCAACAATTCTTGCTTGTTTTCCAATATACTTTGGATTCAATGGACATGTTGTCTTAGTGTGCTTGTTAGTCTTCTCTCCACAGTATCCACATTTCCTTTTCGGCTTAGATCTTTCTTCAAGTGCCATTTCTTTTCCACTCTTTCTACGTGTTTCTTTAGACCAACCTTTGTTTGTAGATCTGGTTGGATTTTTTACACTCTTTTTTTCAGGTTTCTCAACTGCATATATATCCTCAACCACATTCTCAATTTCTTTTTTCCACGAAGGAGGTTTAGGCACTTCATCCTCAATTCGTTTCTTGATTGATTTCAATTCTTCCACAAATTTTCCTAACTTGCCTTCATCTTTACTCAACAAATATGAACACTCATCTCCCACGAAAGTAGCCCCATTTGCTAAATTTTCAACTGGTTCATTTTTTTCTCCATACCTATTTGTCTGTTTTCTCAATGCAGGTGGTATTAAGGCCCTCCTCCAACGCCTCAAAATGTACTTTTCCGGGATCATTTGAACATCACGGTTCTTCAAAGCACAGTATGCATGTCGACATCAAAATCCGAATCGAAGAAAATGCCTACAAGTACATTCCACTTACCCGTCTTCAAGAGAGCGCAGAACCTTTTTGCAACAGGAAGGAAAGAAAATTAATCTTTATTAATGCTTGAATCATATGTGATTATTATGAAAATCACATGTGATTTGTTATATCAGATGATAACAGCTAAAAAGCATTTTTAATAATTGCAAGTAAATTTACCTTGTATTCGCTACTTTTTCACATTCCTGCACTTGTTCTTCTCCTTTTTCTTTATAAAGTGTCCTATAAGCAGCCGCATTTCTATTTCTAACCCTAAGCATCTCACAGTCCTCTTCCGTTCTAAACTTTTCTATTGTGCAATTCTAACAAGCTTCCTTTATTTCCTTTTGAACAAGCAGAAATATTGTTCTTGTATATACTTTAGATGCATGGCGTTCCATATTCAACTGTGTATAAAGTTTTGGAGCTAAGTCAAATGTGTTAAAGTCCATTTGCTCTTGCCGATACCTTTGTCTCTCCATTGCAGATTCGAAGCACATCATGAAACCAATGTTGACCCGTGATTTTTGAAATTTTTGAAGAATGCGTTTTCACTCTCAGACCTTGAAGTAGTTCTCATTAATCCAAACAGTGGTGAGTCAATAAAATACGCTGGTATCTACATTTCTCGAAGTCTATACATCTTGTTCATCCATTTGTGGTTTTGCAATTCAAAATCTTCAATCAATTTTGTCCATTTTTCTTCAAACTTCAATGGTTCCATGAACATATTCCACACAATCTTGTTCAAACGCGTTTTGAAATCAGTTTCGTCATAGATTTCTTTACAAATCTGTAAACAAATTTCATGTTATTCATGAAATAAATAAAAGTGAATCACATGTAATTTTAAGTGAATCACATGTGATTCTATGTAAATCATAAAAAAAATAAAAAATAAAAAATAAAAAATTACATAGTATATGAATTAAAATATACCTTTGCTGGAATTTTTTGGGTGATATGCCACATGCATAGTCTGTGTTTGGATTCAGTAAAAACTGCTTCAATTGCTAACTTCATGGCTCCATCTTGATCCGTTACAATCATTTTTGGTTGTTTTTTGTGTGCACTCATGAATGATTTTAGTAGCCATGTGTACGCTTCTTCATATTCTTTTAGAAGCATTCCTGCACCGAGTGTCACACACTTTCTGTGATTATCTATCCCAGTGAATGGAACAAACACCATGTCGTACCTGAATATCACAAGTTTCACAGAAAAATCTCAAAAAGAATCACATGTTATTCTGTTAGAATCACATGTGATTCTCTCATAATCACATGTAATTCATGAATGTGTTATATTTTAATAAATGTATAACAACTTTGAAAGCGGACTTACTTGTTAGTTCTGATTGTGGCATCAAATGACACTATATCTCCAAACTCCTTGTAGTTGCATTTGGCAACTTCGTCCGCCCAAAACAAGGCAACCAACTCACTATTTTCAACCTCATATTGAAATGTAAAGTTCGGCACATATTTTTGTCAGTTTTCCATTTTGTCTAATAGCATATGTGCGTCGCTTTCACCTATGAATGCATTTATATCCCTTAGTTGATTCTTAAAATCAGAAGTTGTGCCATGAACATATTGAGTGCCACCTTTCATGCTAGAGTATATATGATGTGCCTTTGTTGCACCAAGTTTGAAGGTTGAAGCTTTGACAACGAACATTTTTTCCGCTTGTGTCATCCTCCTTTTTTTCTTTGTTATATGTTTACACTCTTTCGGAATCATTAAATGATGTGCTTAGCAATGAATTTATTTACTTCATACTCTCGAGAGACAGGATCCAAAGTGATTAATATTCACGTCATACAACCTGTTATCCGTTGTCTTGTATTCCTGACTTTTTTTATCACTCTTTTCTAGATTCAATGTGTTTATATTTATGTTTTTTGGAAGCCCTTCCCTATTACACATAATGTACTTGCTTTTTACCAAACCACTTATTCTATTTTTTGTGCCGATTTTTTTAACTTCAAAGCATGCTACTTCAGCATATTTGTTGTACATTTCAACAATTTCCTCTATCGTCTTAAACTTTTTCCCCTCAACAAATAGATAAATATCATCAACAACAGGTCCCAATACACTGATCCTCTAGGAGTTTCTTCATTTGCGTATAAAGTTGGTCTTGGTGTCATCAAAGAATCTGTTTTACATAATCACATGTGATTTTGTTAAAAAAATATTGTCAATCACATGTGATTTTCATTAACTTAAAACCCTAAAAATCTAAATTAGCAACAAAATAAGCTGAATAACATGTGTTTTACCTTCAACCCCTAAAAACTAGATGAATCAAATGTGATTTACCTTAAAAACTTAAAAATCTAAATAAGCAACAAAATAAGCAACAAAATAAGTAACAAAATAAGCTGAAGCATATGTGATTTACCTTGAATAATAGATGTATTTTCTTTCATAAGCTCGGCATCCATAATATCATTTGAATTTTCAGCAACCGCAAGTTGAACATCAACTAAATCAGACACAACCACATGATTTTCATTGACCGCAACTTGAACATCACCTAAATTTGTTTCACTTAACTGATTACTATCCATTTGATGACGGTGGATTGACGGTGTATTGATGGTCGTGATGGCGGATTGAAGGTGGTGATGGCGGATTAAGGTGGTGACGCGGATGGGTGGTGACGGCGGATTGAAGGTGGAAACGGCGGATTTAAGGTGGTGATGGCAGATTGAGGGTGGTGATGGAAGGTGGTTATCGGTGGTGGATTGAGAGTGTTTTGTGTATGTGTTTTTTGCCCTAATTTTTTTTTGGAAAAAAAATAAGTTTGCACTTTTTTTTTTTGATTTTTTATCTTTTATGATTATNTTTTGGAAAAAAAATAAGTTTGCACTTTTTTTTTTTCTTTTTCTTTTTTTTTTTCTTTTTTTTTTTTGCCCTTCAACTGTAAATAGATGATTTGATCTCAACCTTTGGATCAAATTGGATTGGATGGTTGGGATTGGCTGTATGGTTCAATGACAAATGGTGGTTTTATAGGGATCTCATCTCATTCTTCATATTATGTAAAAGTGTGATACTGTATATCAACTCAGCATATTACCACAAAAAGATTATTCAAAGGTCTACATTAGATTCCATTTTTACATATCAAGGCTACAAATAATAAACTAAAAGTTAAATAAAACCAAATGATACATCATCATTTAAGCTTTGCGTACACGATCACGCCATGAGCCTTGTTGCAACGACCGAACCTATGAAAACCAAATCAGCATAATAGCAAAATACAATCACGCCAATAACTTTGTCAATGACTACAATAACGAAGAGGTGAAATTTCGACCCATCTACATAAGAATTGGTCATTGTTGGATATTTTAACCTTTATATGGTCAACTAAGTCAAATAAATTGTTTTGCAGAAATATAAGAAAATCAAGTTGAAAGTCTCCTGATATGCGTTTTTTATGAATAAATTTGCTTATCTCTGTAATTTTTATGCAGTAAAGTCAAACAATTTGTTTTGCATAAAAGAGTCAAACCAAGTATTTTAGGAACACAACCAGACCAATTGCTGAAACGAGTATAAAAAATTGCCATTTTGACCCGTTATCCACTTCCCCCACCCACCATTCCCATCTGTAGAATATGATAATTTGCAAAGATTCACGCACCTGATCACTTATGAGACTTGCAGCAGGGGCAGTTTTGGGACTTTCTTTCGTGTTGTTGTTTGCTTCTGGTTCACTGTCTGTATCAACAGGCGGTGGAAGTGATGGAGTTCCAAAAATAGCCTCATCATGAGTAGCCTTTACCTTCTCTTCCCTTCTTGCCTTCACGATGTCCAAACGATACACTCAGTATCCAAAGTTCAACACATTTGTGGAATCGATATCCCATTAAATATTAAATAGAAACACTTGAATAAAAAATGGTGTAAAATGTGAAATACCTCAACTGCAGAAAATCGAAAAGTTTGCCCAATGTGCTTCATTAAATCTCCATCATCTTCTGCAGCTGAAAGATGCACAACAATAATATGAGTGTATATATCTAGAATAACTCATATAAATTTTCTTACGCTAAGTGAAATGTTACAATTTTATCAGGACAAAAAAGCTGTGCTCGTATTCAGATAGTAAATATGTAAATAATAATAATAATAATAATAATAATAATAATAATAATAATAATAATAATAATAATAATAATCATGAGAAATTGAGAATCTAATTATCTAAAGGTGATCACCAAATAATTACTGTGCAGACGTAAATTAGGTGACATTTATAAACTTTAACCTTCAATTTCTTCTTCATCATCAAGTGGGGCATCTTTGTCAAAGTTAAACCTCTCCCATCCTGATCCCATGCCATTTGCTTCATCCTGTTTAGCTGCAAATGACACAGCACATAAACATTTGTTACCAAGGATGATGAGAAAAACATATTAGCGGCAGATATGTCATTGCCACATAGAGAATAACAAGTTCCAGGAGTTATATACATTTCATTTTTTTGGCAGAAGATGTTGATTCAAAAAATTGAAAACATAGACAAGATACACACGTGGTTAATTTTGGAGGATGAACATCATAATCATAAAGTAACATTAACTTACCCGTTGCAGAAAGCTGAAGTTTCATCTTTGCTTTGACCCTTTCAGCTGGTGTCTGTATACAACACAAAACATGACATGTTAAGCCTGTACACAACACCATATATAACATCTGTTAGCTATCTAAGTAAATAAAACTAGCAAATACAACACGTATATGATAGGTACTGGTGTACTACATCAGTACATCATAGGTATTTGTTGATAGTTCTACAGGATCTTGGATCCCTTAATAACTCCACGATGCTTGAGTTCATCATTACATCATTTGGTCTCATAATTAGTTTAGCAGATAGTGATCAACTGCCTGAAGATCCCAGTGTCCATAGAAAGATTGTAGGAATACTTTTTTATTTGACCTCACCATACCAGGCCCAACTTTTTCTGCACAGACCTTGAGTCACATTGTCAGTGCCCCTAGTACAAGTCATATGCAATCTCTCATTCGAAACCTAAAATGCATCAAGACGTCACATGGTCCAGACCTTCTATTTCCTATCTCACTGCATTTTGCGACAATATTCTAACTTTATTATTGGTTCATTTCCTATACTACGGCAATCAGCCAATAAAAGAACCAAAGTTTGGTATCTAGATCTTCTACTGAAGCCATTGGGTCACAATATTAACACAAAGTTGCAAATGTGACCAACAACACACCCGTGGTTCACCATCTCATGTCTCCTAATACACTTGACCAACAAAATTAATATTATCTGCTACTTGATCCAAGTTTATAAAAGTTTCCATACAATTAAGAGACGATTTACAAACAAGAACTTTCTGTCGACCATTTTTTCATTCTTTCAATCCAATATGCAACATCAAAGTTCACTTCATATACATTCAAATTCCAAGAGATCTTATGGTATTAGAGCATTCTACATCACCGCAAAGAACCTGATTAATCATGGTCTCAGGTGTGAAGGATGATAGACCAATCGAGTCCTCTATGGCGAGCAAAAAGAAAAAGGACCATGTTGATTTTTATTCATTTTAATTTATCCTACACAAGAACCTTGGTCATATTTTGATCTATAAAGGATTTACTGGACCGGCTTACTATGGTTCTTCTTATGCCATAAGATCTCGAATTATGAACATATAAGTAGTAACTTTCTATATCGCAAAAACATACATATACATACATAACGAAGAAGAAGCAAGTTAGATGGCTAACAAGATTACCTAGTTGTAAATAACTATTTAAAACTTATCTCACACTGTAGATTTTGTTAAGTTACTAAGTTGTTTCACATATACAACAACCGGCAAATAAAATCAATCTTTAGTCTAGTCTTTACATAAATTCTTGTAACGCACAAATTCTAATCACAATACACAATAACGCAACAAAAGGCTTTAAAAGAAGTATTTACCATCTTATCATAACCTTGAATCAACTTCTCATAATCAACTCTCCCGCTTCGCTCCTTCCCGCCCTTCCGATCACTGCGATCATCCTCCCTCCTCTTCTCCGAATTTCGCCTCGGCGAAACACTTCTACTCCTCCTTTTCTCCGAATTTCGCCTCGGAGACACACTTCTACTCCTCCTCTTCTCCGATTTTCGCCTCGGCGAAACACTTCTACTCCTCCTCCTACTCCTCCCCCTATTCCTATCCCTATCCCTCTCCCTATCCCTGTAATCTCTGTCTCTATAATCTCTATAATCCCTATCTCTGTCATCTCTATGTTTATCCCTATGATCATTTGAAACCCTAGGGGTTTTCTTGAGTTTGTTTTGAATAGATTCGATCTGGGTTTGTTTATCTGAAGCATTTGAAGCTTTGACGAAGCTGCTGAGGAATGAAGAAGAGGATGGGAGAGCGGAGGCTCTTTCCGGTACGGCGGCGTCGGAGGAGGAGGAGGAGGGAGTGGAGAAGCCGAGGCCTTGTTTGAACCTGGCGGCGCCGCTGCCTTTGCGAGTGAGCTCCTCGTAGTATGCTGCTGCTTTTTCTTCCTCCATTGATTTTCAGTTGTAGTTGTAGGTGGTGTTTGCTTTGTGGTTTTTGAATCGTTCAGGAGTTTAAATTTGAAAGAAGGGAAAGGAAAATACGGAGTAGAATATGAGTATTTTATAAGGGAGGAAAGTAAAGTGGTAAAGAAGACGGGAGTAAGTTTTTTTAATGAAATCTTCGTCCTATTTTGTAGGATGAAAGAGAAAGGAAAGTGAAACTAAACTCAAGAACTGACGTATAAAATTTCGACTTATAATTTTTCGGCTAATTTTGAGAGTTATGGGCTTATATAAGTTTATCATATCATAATGAAGTTACACAAGCTCACAAGTCTTTAAATAAGCCACAAAATTAGGCTTGTGAAATATAAGCTGAAAAACAAATAAGCTTATAAGCCACATATAAGCTTAAACAAACACCCTTTTTAAAAGGAAGAAAAATAAAAAAATGAAGCGAAAAATAAAAAATAAAGGTTGTGTTATATAGTATCATTTAAAGAAGGAAAAAAATGAAGAAAAATGACTGAAAAAGAAGGACGATTTAATCGATTTTAAAGTAAAATATTTTTTCGCAAAATTATGCTGAAAATGTTTAAATCCTACTTCTTTTTTTTTCCTACTAAAAAAACTTAAAAACCGGGCACTAGGAAATAGGATGTGACTGCAAAAAGCTTGTTTGTTGTGATACCATAGGTCCATAGGGTTAGGATTTAACTTTGAAACCATTAAATTATACTATACAAAAACCCCACCCTGATGAATGGAGTTTCTAGTTATATTAGGTATCTCAACAGAAATTTTACCCCGGCTCATAAAAAGTTGCATTTTTTAAAGGGTGTCTCGTTTAAAGGTATATGTAAAAAATGACTTTCATTCCTATTGTATATGTTTGGTTGATGGGTTTGACACTTGAATATAGATCAAACCCTCAAAAGTATACAATTCTTACACCCATCAAAGGTGATGGGTTTATCACCCATTCATACCCATAGGTGCTAAATTTACACGGGCCACATCTTAAATCACTATATTACTCTATTATATATTTACCTTGGGAAACAACGCGGTTTTGTGTGTTTTTCTTTTTTTTTTGTTTTTTTTTGAACGACGTCGTTTCATGTTTGAAAATAACGTTGGCAAAAAAGGACGTCGTTTGGGTTTATCTTTATACGTGTCTTAAATTGATGGTTACGTATCCCAAATAAATACTCTTCAAGAACACGTGTGCATCAGATCAATACTTACAAAGTGAGGTTGCATGTGAGTGTGTGTGAGAGAGAGAGAGAGAGAGAAAGAGAGGGCCGTGTGTGTGAGATTGTGTTTTTGAGGTAAGTTCAATTGCATGTAATGGGTTAATCTTTGTTCGAAATTATAAATTTATTTCAATTAATTTAAGAAAATTTTGTTCAGGTGAAGAGAGAGAGAGAGAGAGAGATTGTGTTTTTTGAGGTAAGTTCAATTGCATGTAATTGATTAATCTTTGTTCCAAATTATAAGTTTATTTCAATTAATTTAAGAAATGTTTGTTCCGGTGATGTTTATACATGTATAGTTTATGATATTTTTTAACAAATAATTGGGGTTTCTTTAATTTGTAATGTTAAGTGACAATTGTATGTTTTTATTTATTTATTTATCTATTTATTTATTTATTTATTTATTTATTTATTATTATTGGTTTGATGTTTTTTGGTTGTTTATGGAGAGATGATATGGTAACTGTAATTTTAGGCCTATTAAAGTTTTGATGATCTTAAAAGATTTCGGCTTTGCTTTGTAGTAGCTTTTGAAGGCTCATATGTGTTCACAAAGTGTGGGTTTTATATTGTTTAGAAAGTATTATATGTGGCCGTAAATTCTTGATTTTATGTAACCTGAGTAACCTGTCATCAGAGTTGTTTCGTGGTAGTGTTTGTGTTTTGTGTTCATAGGATATAACGTATGAGGTTGTGATGATAGTTTATAGATGTTTTTTAGGGTCTTGGATCAATTGTTATTTGGTTTCTTATAAATAGTAGAGGTTAAAATATATTTTGTCATTTTGAATATTGTTTGGTTGTTATTGTTCATTCAATTTTACCTTTAGGTTAAAATGTATAGGGCACAATTAAACGCCGTTCGTCACCCAAGTACAACCAACAACACACGAATAAGTGTCATTAATGCACCGTCTTTTTGTGCCATTGGTGCGTCATTCGCCCACTGTTGTTGGAACAACTGATGTTATTCGGGGCTTTTGTGTGTGTGTGTGTGTGTGTGTGTGTGTGTGAGTGAGTGAGTGTGTATTTTTGGTGAGGGGTTTTTGTGAAACCTACATGTATCAATAAGTGTTATTAGTTTTATTGTTAGAGATGATATTTTAGTTATTGGTGTGTTATTGAGAAGATGATAAGGTGGCGATGAGATAACAACAAACGGCGAAACACTTCTACTCCTCCTTTTCTCCGAATTTCGCCTCGGAGACACACTTCTACTCCTCCTTTTCTCTGATTTTCGCCTCGGCGACACACTTCTACTCCTCCTCTTCTCCGATTTTCGCCTCGGCGAAACACTTCTACTCCTCCTCCTCCTCCCCCTATTCCTATCCCTATCCCTCTCCCTATCTCTGTAATCTCTGTCTCTATAATCTCTATAATCCCTATCTCTGTCATCTCTATGTTTATCCCTATGATCATTTGAAACCCTAGGGGTTTTCTTGAGTTTGTTTTGAATAGACTCAATCTGGGTTTGTTTATCTGAAGCATTTGAAGGGCCTGAAGCTTTGACAAAGCTACTAAGGAATGAAGAAGAGGATGGGAGACCGGAGGCTCTTTCCGGTACGGCGGCGTCGGAGGAGGAAGTGGAGAAGCCGAGGCCTTGTTTGAATCTGGCGGCGCCGCTGCCTTTGCGAGTGAGCTCCTCGTAGTATGCTGCTGCTTTTTCTTCCTCCATTGATTTTCAGTTGTAGTTGTAGGTGGTGTTTGCTTTGTGGTTTTTGAATCGAGTTACGGGATGTTTGTTTAAGTTCTTATGAGCTTATCGTTCAGGAGTTAAAATTTGAAAGGAAGGGAAAGGAAAATACAGAGTAGAACGTGAGTATTTTTTAATTGAGGAAAGTAAAGTGTTAAAAGAAGACGGGAGTAAGTTTTTTTTTAATGGACAAAATTACACGGATGGTCCCTGTGGTTTACACGGATTGCAAGTTTAGTCCCTAAGTCAAAATAAGTACACCAGACATCCCTAATTTTGGAAATTTGTCACCCTTTTAGTCCCTAAATTGGATGGCCGTTAGTTTATCCGTTAAGTTATTTGCACCGTTAGTCCTCCGTTAATATTTTTTGCACCGTTAGTCCTCATTTTTTGCACCGTTAGTCCATCCGTTAATATTTTGCACCGTTGTCAATCTTTTTAAGTTTTCGTCCATTTTTTAACGTTCTCGTCTATTTTTTTAACGTTTTCATCCATTTTTTTACGTTTTTGTCGATCTTTTTACGTTTTGTATATTTTTTTACGTGCTCGTCTTTTTTTTAACGTTTTCGTCCATTTTTTACGTTTTTGTCATCATTTTACTTTTTAGTCCCCATTTTTTTACGTTTTCATCTGCTTTTTTACGATTTCGTTCGCTTTTTAACATTTTCGTCCCCATTTTTTTAAGTTTTCATCTGCTTTTTTATGTTTTAGTCCATTTTTTTATATTTTCATTTGTTTTTTTTACGTTTTCGTCCGTTTTTACGTTTTTGTTGATCTTTTTATGATTAGGTAAGTATACTTAAAGAAAATTTGACATTTAATAAAAATGTTTCTGTGTCGATTTTAAATCACGATTTTGACCCCTTTCTGCTTTGCATCATCAAAAGTGTAAAACACAAAAGTTGTCCGGAATGATGTTTTACATCAAGATTCGCGAGATTTTAACAAAAAAAATGCACAACAAGAACTGTTTAATACCAAAACTTAAGCCAATTTTTACCAAATTCATAACTTATAAACTTATAAACTATTGTAAATTTTGTACTTGTGTAAATCTTCAAACTTATTTGAAAAAACGGACGAAAATGATAAAAATGGACAAAACGGCAGAAAATATATGAAAAATTGGCTTAAGTTTTGGTAGTAAATAGCCTTTGTTTTACATTTTTCAGGTTAAAATCTCACGAGTCTTGATGTAAAACATCATTCCGGACAACTTTCGTGTTTTACACTTTTGATGATTCGGACCAGAAAGGGGTCAAAATCGTGATTTAAAATCGACACAGAAACATTTTTATTAAATGTCAAATTTTCTTTTAGTATACTTATCTAATCACAAAAAGATCGACAAAAACGTAAAAAATGGACGAAAACGTAAAAAAATGGACGAAAATGTAAAAAAAAAACGGACTAAAACGTAAAAAAACAGATTAAAACGTAAAAAAAATGGGGACAAAAATGTTAAAAAGCAAACGAAAATGTAAAAAAGCAGATGAAAACGTAAAAAAATGGGGACTAAAAAGTAAAAAGATTGACAAAAACGTAAAAAAAATTGACGAAAACGTTAAAAAAATGGACAAGCACGTAAAAAAATGGACGAAAACGTAAAAAGATCGACAAAAACATAAAAAATGGACGAAAACGTTAAAAACGGACAAGAACGTTGAAAAATGGACGAAAACGTAAAAAGATTGACAACGGTGCAAAATATTAACGGAGGGACTAACGGTGCAAAAAAAGAGGACTAACAGTGCAAAAAACATTAACGGAGGACTAACGGTGCAAATAATGTAACGGATAAACTAACGGCCATCCAATTTAGGGACTAAAAAGGTGACAAGTTTCCAAAATTAGGGATGTCTGGTGTACTTATTTTGACTTAGGGACTAAACTTGCAATCCGTGTAAACCACAGGGACCATCCGTGTAATTTTGTCTTTTTAATGAAATCTTCAGCCTATTTTTAGGAGGAAAGAGAAAGGAAAGTGAAACTAAACTCAAGAACTGAGGAACTGAGCGTATAAAATTTTGACTTATAATTTTTCGGCTAATTTTGAGAGTTACGGTTTTATATAAGTTTATCATATCATAATGAAGTTACACAAGCTCACAAGTCTTAAAATAAGCCACAAAATTAGGCTTGTGAAATATAAGCTGAAAAACAAATAAGCTTATAAGCCACATATAAGCTTAAACAAACACCCTTTTTAAAAGGAAGAAAAATAAAAAAATGAAGCGAAAAATAAAAAATAAAGGTTGTGTTATATAGTATCATTTAAAGAAGGAAAAAAATGAAGAAAAATGACTGAAAAAGAAGGATGATTTAATCGATTTTAAAGTAAAATATTTTCTCGCAAAATTATGCTGAAAATGTTTAAATCCTACTTCTTTTTTTTTTCCTACTAAAAAAACTTAAAAACCGGGCACTAGGAAATAGGATGTGACTGCAAAAGCTTTTTTGTTGTGATACCATAGGTCCATAGGGTTAGGATTTAACTTTGAAACCATTAAATTATACTATACAAAAACCCCACCCTGATGAATGGAGTTTCTAGTTATATTAGGTATCTCAACAGAAATTTTACCCCGGCTCATAAAAAGTTGCATTTTTTAAGGGGTGTTTCGTTTAAAGGTATATGTAAAAAATGACTTTCATTCCTATTGTATATGTTTGGTTGATGGGTTTGACACTTGAATATAGATCAAACCTTCAAAAGTTTGACACTTGAATATAGATCAAACCCTCAAAATTTACAGGGGCCACATCTTAAATCACTATATTACTCTATTATATATTTACCTCGGGAAACAACGCAGTTTTNAACGTTGGCAAAAAAGGACGT
The DNA here is from genome assembly GCA_014162995.1 of Artemisia annua. NCBI lineage: Eukaryota > Viridiplantae > Streptophyta > Magnoliopsida > Asterales > Asteraceae > Artemisia > Artemisia annua. The sequence goes on along the minus strand of LBNU01002596.1, from coordinate 31,717 downwards.
CGTTTGGGTTTATCTTTATACGTGTCTTAAATTGATGGTTACGTGTCCCAAATAAATACTCTTCAAGAACACGTGTGCATCAGATCAGTACTTACAAAGTGAGGTTGCGTGTGAGTGTGTGTGTGTGAGAGAGAGAGAGAAAGAGAGGGCCGTGTGGGTGAGATTGTGTTTTTGAGGTAAGTTCAATTGCATGTAATGGGTTAATCTATGTTCGAAATTATAAATTTATTTCAATTAATTTAAGAAAATTTTGTTCAGGGAGAGAGAGAGAGAGAGAGAGAGAGAGAGAGAGCTTGTGTTTTTTGAGGTAAGTTCAATTGCATGTAATGGGTTAATCTTTGTTCGAAATTATAAGTTTATTTCAATTAATTTAAGAAATGTTTGTTCCAGTGATGTTTATACATGTATAGTTTATGATATTTTTTAACAAATAATTGGGGTTTCTTTAATTTGTAATGTTAAGTGACAATTGTATGTTTTTATTTATTTATTTATTTATTTTATTATTATTGGTTTGATGTTTTTTGGTTGTTTATGGAGAGATGATATGGTAACTGTAATTTTAGGCCTATTAGAGTTTTGATGATCTTAAAAGATTTTAGCTTTGCTTTTTAGTAGCTTTTGAAGGCTCATATGTGTTCATAAAGTGTGGGTTTTATATTGTTTAGAAAGTATTATATGTGGCCGTAAATTCTTGATTTTATGTAACCTGAGTAACCTGTCATCAGAGTTGTATCGTGATAGTGTTTGTGTTTTGTGTTCATAGGATATAACGTATGAGGTTGTGATGATAGTTTATAGATGTTTTTTAGGGTCTTGGATCAATTGTTATTTGGTTTCTTATAAATAGTAGAGGTTAAAATATATTTTGTCATTTTGAATATTGTTTGGTTGTTATTGTTCATTCAATTTTACCTTTAGGTTAAAATGTATAGAGCACAATTAAACGCCATTCGTCACCTAAGTACAACCAACAACACACGAATAAGTGTCATTAATGCACCGTCTCTTTGTGCCGTTGGTGCATCATTCGCCCCTCTGTTGTTGGAACAACTGATGTTATTCGGGGCTTTTGTGTGTGTGTGTGTGAGTGAGTGAGTGTGTATTTTTGGTGAGGGTTTTTGTGAAACCTACATGTATCAATAAGTGTTATTAGTTTTATTGTTAGAGATGATATTTTAGTAATTGGTGTGTTATTGAGAAGGTGATAAGGTGGCGATGAGATAACAACAGTAAATGTTATTGGTATAACACCACATCTAGCTCTCTTAAAGGTAAGTACACGTGTAAGCCTTTATGTTGTCCTAAGTATTTTACAATTAATAAGGTGTTTTACGAGAACTCTTCTCATCTACTACGTATACCTTTTCCTAAAAGACAAAAAAAAAAAAAAAAAAAAGCTCAAAGTTTAACAAAACATCTCTTCATCACCATTGAAGAAAAGCACTCATAATTAAAATCTCAGTGAAAAAAAATATATCTCTTCATCACCATTGAAGAAAAAAACTCATAAATAAAACCTCAATGAAAAAAGAAAAGCAGCACAGTGCTACAACGAGCTCCCTCGCTTACAAAGGAGGCAACGACACCCCATTAAAATAATGCCTCGGCTACCAACGCACTATGGCTCACACCAAGTTCCATGTGTGAAGCAAAATATGAGCATGCCAAACACATAAATATACAGTGTACACGAGATTAAGAAAAGATTCATGAATTAGACAACTATTATGCACACAAATTATGAGTTAGGAATGAGAAATAAAATTAAAATGTGAAAAGTGAGAAGAAACCACAATCACAAATTTCAGATGCAGCTCATTTTAAATTTCTCTCATTCATTTGAATTATGTGACTCAAATTTTTTCTCATTCTTCTCATTCTAATTTTTTTTCTCACTAGATCTCTTCCCCATAAATTATTAGATAATAGATTATGCTAGTAGGCTCGAGATCGTATGTAGGTTTCGATTTGTTAAGGTTTATGGTTCATTAAGCTTTGTAATCTATAAATAATTCATTAATAAGACATAATACATGCAGGGGTTCATTGTCTAACATGGTATTAAAGCGGGTCTGATCCTCAGACCTAGGTGGCTACATTGAACCCCATCCTCTAGACGACCCCATCAAACCCTACCACCGCCATTATTCTTTTTCTTTGAAAAAAAAAGATGCAAATTTTTGGTCAAAACCCTGAATGCATACTGTTTTGGACGTAAATTTCAAACAATTTGGAGTTAACTGACGCAGTTAGCGCCATTCTCTTCTTTTTGAAATTTGCACAAAATTCAACAAAATCACCATCGTCTGCCGCCTGACGCGCCTCCACGCGCTGTCGCAACCTACTGCCAGAAGAAAAAATTTGCTTATTTGCTTTTGCTTTGTTTGTCTTGCTTTCGCTGCTAGAGTTTTCAAATTTGTCTCCGGTTGTTGTCAGATGTCTTTAACAACAAATTATATTTGCTATAATGTTTTTTTATTTTGTTGCCTGTTTATGCTTTTGTTGCTGCTGTTTGAAGATCCGTTTTCTCTTGTTTTTCGGATGTATTCATCAACAATTTATTGTTGCTTTAATGTTTTTAGTTTTCTACTTCTATCCGAGCTTTCGTGATTTCGCCGCCCGGATTGCGAGAGCGGGGGGGTTGGATAATAGTTTAAGCTAGTAGGCTTGAGCCCTTATGTGAGCTTTAGTGTTAACGTTTAAGGTTTATTAAGCTTTGTAATTTATAAATATTTCATTAATAAAATACATACGGGGTTTCATCGTCTAACTTCCCCCATCCTTTGGAATCACTTAGCAGTATGAGTAGAGTTCATTTCACTCATATTCACCCAGATGTATTATGATATCCAGTAAGTTTATTATTGTGTGGAAACAATAGATCGATGATGAACTAGATCAACCATCATGCTTATGAGTTTTGTCCACCTTAAAGTTCTCATTTGGATAATCATCATCCAAAGTTAAGACGCCATGATTTGTCATATCCAATTGTGGTGGGGAGAATGGTGTGATACCATAAGGTCTCTTGAATTGTGAATTTGAATGAGATGAAATTTGTATAGGTGATGATGTAAATAAATAACATAATATAAACATACAAACGCAGCGGAACATCACCTAACAACGGATCCATATAGCCATATATTCAATCAATAATTAATAGAACGATTATATACCTTTGTAGCGTGATCAAGGATTCACCAACACACCAATACCCATGAAATGGAATGAGAAACCCAAGAGATCAATGAGGTTGATCTCTTCTATGTATGAAACACACTACACGTCACCAATCACCACCCGATGCTAGTCTTAACCTCGTAACACTAATTCTTGCAACAACCTACAATAGATTAAGCAAAGAAAGGATCAAAAACACAAACCTAGGAGGGGGTGTGTTTGTGCCGTCAGTTTTAGAGGAGAGAGAGGGGGAGAGATTTTTGGTAAGTTAATATGTGATCCATAATTCTCTAATGACCAAATCAATGAGAAGTTACCAACATATAAATTACACTTAGCCCCTTGCTTTTTCTACTCTTGTTCTTTTCACACCTAGGCCGGTCATGGGCCTAACAAATGGGATTGCCCATTTGTTTTGTCCAATCCAATATGCTAAGTTCAAGCTTAGTAATTAGAAGTCCGTTATTGATCCCTAGTTACGTAGTCAATTTATATATTTTAAATACGATAGCTACAATCTATAAAATGGTGTCTCTGTGTATAAGTGTGTGACCCCATAGGCTCACATACGTCTAGCCATATAATTATTTATTATGTCACGAGCATACTCCAACAATTTGATATTGCCACAGTGACTTAGAAATAATGAACGAAGTGAAAGAATGATTGACAAAATATTTGTACATTTACATCGATAAACCATGGTTACATACTTACATAAACATACTTATAGTTACACATACAAAGTAAAGTGGGAAAGTTGGTTAAGTTTATAATAGAGTTAGCTGTTTGTATGACACATTCCACAAGCTCGTGCCTCGTGTCGAGTTGCCATTTTGTTGATTTAGTCGAGTGTATGTTGTAATGGTGTGCAGCCTGTGCAGTGGCACAGGGCCCAATAACCTATGAGGCCTCCAATTTTTGTAAGTCGAGTATATATATGTAGCAAAATGAATTCAACTAATATTTGATGACAAAAACCCATCCAATTTTTGTTATATCGATTCATGAGTATGGTTGCATTTTATGTTTTCTTGTCTTTCTGTTTCTTATGTGATCAACCAAGGAAAATGTTAGCACCACGGGTGTTTTAGGGTTCCTTAGATACCCTATGTAGTGAGGATGCCGTACAAAGCCTGCGGACCTTGATAAGGGGGTCCGACTAGCCAACAGATGTGTACCAGCGATCCTGTATTGACTCGTCCAAGTTGTGCCTGATCTTACTTCTGCATGTGACGAACTAAAGGGTCCGATCTCCATGTGAATCCATGCTCCGGAAACGAGTTGGAGATGTTTCACTGAGCGCAAGCTATATATCTGTTCGTCCTTTCGATTTTTTTNTTAGCCCTTATGTGAGCTTTAGTGTTAACGTTTAAGGTTTATTAAGCTTTGTAATTTATAAATATTTCATTAATAAAATACATACGGGGTTTCATCGTCTAACTTCCCCCATCCCTTGGAATCACTTAGCAATATGAGTAGAGTTCATTTCACTCATATTCACCCAGATGTATTATGATATCCAGTAAGTTTATTATTGTGTGGAAACAATAGATCGATGATGAACTAGATCAACCATCATGCTTATGAGTTTTGTCCACCTTAAAGTTCTCATTTGGATAATCATCATCCAAAGTTAAGACGCCATGATTTGTCATATCCAATTGTGGTGGGGAGAATGGTGTGATACCATAAGGTCTCTTGAGTTGTGAATTTGAATGAGATGAAATTTGTATAGGTGATGATGTAAATAAATAACATAATATAAACATACAAACGCAGCGGAACATCACCTAACAACGGATCCATATAGCCATATGATCAATCAATAATTAATAGAACGATTATATACCTTTGTAGCGTGATCAAAGATTCACCAACACACCAATACCCATGAAATGGAATGAGAAACCCAAGAGATTAATGAGGTTGATCTCTTCTATGTATGAAACACACTACACGTCACCAATCACCACCCGATGCTAGTCTTAACCTCGTAACACTAATTCTTGCAACAACCTACAATAGATTAAGCAAAGAAAGGATAAAAAACACAAACCTAGGAGGGGGTGTGTTAGCATCGTATTTTATTTATAAAAAGTGTCGGTCATTAAAGTCTTGTAATAGGTTGCTTTAGAATATCATTATGTTAAGTTTTACTCATGTATTCATGTCTTCATAAAGTCTAGGGGCTAAATGTGTAATAATGTAAAAGTTAAGAGAAGCCCTAGACAAAGCACTATAAATAGTCTTGTAAACCTTCAAGGAAGGTTGGTTGATTCATTTATGTTATTTCCATGTTCTTATTTCACACATAGATGAGCCTCCCACTCTCTCTCTACTCTCTTTCTCTCTCTAAGATTCTAGCAAGATTAGTAGTGTTTAAAGTTGTTCTAAGGTCCTACAGGGTGTGTTTGTGCCGTCAGTTTTATAGGAGAGAGAGGGGGAGAGATTTTTGGTAAGTTAATATGTGATCCATAATTCTCTAATGACCAAATCAATGAGAAGTTACCAACATATAAGTTACACTTAGCCCCTTGCTTTTTCTACTCTTGTTCTTTTCACACCTAGGCCGGCCATGGGCCTAACAAATGGGATTGCCCATTTGTTTTGTCCAATCCAATATGCTAAGTTCAAGCTTAGTAATTAGAAGTCCGTTATTGATCCCTAGTTACGTAGTCAATTTATATATTGTAAATACGATAGCTACAATCTATAAAATGATGTCTCTGTGTATAAGTGTGTGACCCCATAGGCTCACATACGTCTAGAAATATAATTATTTATTATGTCACGAGCATACTCCAACAATTTGATATTGCCACAGTGACTTAGATATAATGAACGAAGTGAAAGAATGATTGACAAAATATTTGTACATTTACATCGATAAACCATGGTTACATACTTACATAAACATACTTATAGTTACACATACAAAGTAAAGTGGGAAGGTTGTTGGTTAAGTTTATAATAGAGTTAGCTGTTTGTATGACACATTCCACAAGCTCGTGCCTCGTGTCGAGTTGCCATTTTGTTGATTTAGTCGAGTGTATGTTGGAATGGTGTGCAGCCTGTGCAGTGGCACAGGGCCCAATAACCTATGAGGCCCCCAATTTTTGTAAGTCGAGTATATATATGTAGCAAAATGAATTCAACTAATATTTTATGACAAAAACCCATCCAATTTTTGTTATATCGATTCATGAGTATGGTTGCATTTTATGTTTTCTTGTCTTTCTGTTTCTTATGTGATCAACCAAGGAAAATGTTAGCACCACGGGTGTTTTAGGGTTCCTTAGATACCCTATGTAGTGAGGATGCCGTACAAAGCCTGCGGACCTTGATAAGGGGGTCCGACTAGCCAACAGATGTGTACCAGCAATCCTGTATTGACTCGTCCAAGTTGTGCCTGATCTTACTTCCGCATGTGACGAACTAAAGGGTCCGATCTCCATGTGAATCCATGCTCCGGAAACGAGTTGGAGATGTTTCACTGAGCGCAAGCTATATATCTGTTCGTCCTTTCGATTTTTGTCTGCGGCGAGGCCTGAATAGATACCTTTCTTCTGTCTTTGCCTGCAATCAAGCAACTTTGGATCCGCTCTGGTCAGCAACCCTAGTGACGGCGTCGCTCATCCTTTGTTGCTTAGCGTTGAGGTGAGGATTTTGATAGTCGGGGTGATATTTGAGGAACGAATCGCCCGCGACCTTTCTTTTGCATCCCTCTTTATCAATGCTTGCTCTTTCCTCCGTCTATCTTCCTCTTTCATCCCTTGTGATCCCGTACCACATGCGGCTGTTATGCCTGCTTAACTGTAAAACCATTCCTGTTCTTTACCGTCCGGACACTCAACGTGAACCTTGATGGTCATGAGGTTACCGTCGTTCGCGCGTTATTCGAGAGCAAGAATCTCCGCTTCGAACTGCGCTGGCCAGGCGGGATATTTCCTGGCCCGGGCCAGTGATTTTAGGAATGGTTGTGTTGGCAGGGCGGGGGGTCGCCAAATTGAGACGCCTTTCGGCACAAGAACGGTTTGAAATCTACCGCCTTAGGCAAAAGAGCGTCCTGATGTGGGACGGGAAGAGGTTTTAGTGACGGGGTTCCGTAGAGCCTTATTCTTTGTCGTTGTTAGTCGTCATTTAAGAGCGACTAATTTTTATTAGCAGTCATTTAAGAACGTTGCCTTGATCATTTGGTAACCATCTTCCGATTTGGGGTTACTTTTGAGCTTGCACGCTCTTTGTGTAAGGCGGTTGAATGGGCTCTTAAGGTGTTGAAGATATACTTATTTGTATTATGATTCATTTTTTTTCATTGCTATTTCGATGTTGGTTTGGATGGTGTGTTTTGCTTTTGAAAATTCCTGTGGTAGCCTTTTTATAGGTGGAATTTTCTGCTTCATCACGTGTGGGCAGTTACTTTTTGTGATGACTCAGCTTGCTGGCACGTGCCGAGCTCTGTAGCCTAAGTGCCCCTAGCCTGTTAGGCGTGACGCGAAGTGTACTTTTTCTGTCCTTTCAATTCCTCGGGAAGGTACACTCTCTCCTCCAGGTCTGTGTCCGGGTGGTCCGCACGCCATTCTTCCGGGGGGGATTTGGATCCATCTTCCGGGCTTTTGTTCGACCTCTGCTACGATTCCGAAGAACGAACAAAAGAAAAGGGGCTAGAAAGTAGCAGAGGTCGGAACCCGGTTTCAATGTTTGTATTGTGGTGCGAGTTCCGCCTTATGTTGGAGGCTGGCTTATTTAGCCTTTGTCGGCGTTTAGTATCAGACCAACAATCTTCTTCGCGCCGTTTGGGTATTTATGGAGTCAGTCCAAGGTATTGTTCTTATCTCGTTGCTTGCTTTGTTTTGTGTAACACTTGCTTTCTTGCGGACTCGTCTTCTTTCCGTTTATAGCCGTAAAGCTTTGTGCCCTTTCTTTCCGTTTTCTCTCCGCCGAAGGTCCATATAGATATTGATCAAAGTTTANCTCTTAAGGTGTTGAAGATATACTTATTTGTATTATGCTTCATTTTTTTCACTGCTATTTCGATGTTGGTTTGGATGGTGTGTTTTGCTTTTGAAAATTCCTGTGGTAGCCTTTTTATAGGTGGAATTTTCTGCTTCATCACGTGTGGGCAGTTACTTTTTGTGATGACTCAGCTTGCTGGCACGTGCCGAGCTCTGTAGCCTAAGTGCCCCTAGCCTGTTAGGCGTGACACAAAGTGTACTTTTTCTGTCCTTTCAATTCCTCGGGAAGGTACACTCTCTCCTCCAGGTCTGTGTCCGGGTGGTCCGCACGCCATTCTTCCGGGGGGATTTGGATCCATCTTCCGGGCTTTTGTTCGACCTCTGCTACGATGCTGAAGAACGAACAAAAGAAAAGGGGCTAGAAAGTAGCAGAGGTCGGAACCCGGTTTCAATGTTTGTATTGTGGTGCGAGTTCCGCCTTATGTTGGAGGCTGGCTTATTTAGCCTTTGTCGGCGTTTAGTATCAGACCAACAATCTTCTTCGCGCCATTTGGGTATTTATGGAGTCAGTCCAACTATTGTTCTTATCTCGTTGCTTGCTTTGTTTTGTGTAACACTTGCTTTCTTGCAGACTCGTCTTCTTTCCGTTTATGGCCGTAAAGCTTTGTGCCCTTTCTTTCCGTTTTCTCTCCGCCGAAGGTCCATATAGATATTGATCAAAGTTTACCGCTCGGAATTTCGATGGACCTAGCTTCTGGCTGGCCTTCAGAATGTAAGTTTTAATATTCTGGTTTTGGATGATTGTATCCGAATATTGCTTTCGTACAATTCCTTGATCGGTGCCGAGGTGGCTTACCGGGCCCGAGGTTCTTCTGAGCCATCCGGGACGGTCTAGCGTACGTGATTTTCCCAATAGCTTTTCGCTGGGTTGATCGGATCGATTTTCCATACTCCGGATATTGCTTCCACTTTCGGTGGGCGTCTCGCCACCGTTCTTATTTTTAGGTTTGATTACCTTTGGCTGCGGGCTACGACTGCCTTGCGCAGTTGTTATCTTCGTGCCACGGCATGTTGGTTTCGTCATGCCATGCCAGCGTGAACATGTAGGCTTTCCTTGTATAGCCATATGTCCTGATTTTCTTCTCTCCGGTTTGTTCGATTTGCCGCTAGAATCTCTTATCCTACCGTTAGGCTGCTGCCTTTTCTTTAGTTGCTTTGTGCCTTTGTCTAGGCAGGACGTGTTCGCTATAAGGCATCGTTGATCTATTCTAGATTCTGAACGTACCTGTCCATCCTTGGCATAGTACCGGGGAATCTTTTGATGAGCTTTCTCATTCAAACCCATTAGTCATTGACAGACATGGTCACCATCGGACTCCCGGGGGGCCGTACCAAATGTCAGTTTATCTTGATCTTCTTTGTTAGAACCTAAGTTTTCAACGTTTCAGTCAAGTCTCGGTTATTTCATCATTTGTAATAGGTTGCTAGTTTATTTAAGTTATTTAAGAGAGTCATGTAAACATGATAAGAGTCCAAACGTGTCCAATGGGCTCCAAGCCCATTCGTTTAGTAAAGGAAGGAGAGAGGGAGTGTTGCCCTAGCTCCTCTCCTATAAATAGGACCTCATGTATCCATTCTCTCTTGTTGGTTATTTCAATAATATAGTGAAACTCTTGCACTTTTATCCTTCATATTTGATCTAATCAACCAAACTCTATTTCTCATCTCATTTCTACCAAATCTATACTTATGTTTACAATATGGTGACCTAACAAGTGGTATCAATCGCCAAAAGAAGGTGTTAGTTTTTTGTTTTTTTTTGTTTTCTACGAACCAAAACAAGTTTTTTACCTCGTTAATCTTTGAAAAAGTTTGCAACTTTCTTGTTTGTTTAGTGTTTTTATCACATCTTTGTCCTCAAACTTGTGTTACAAACTCAAAACAACCAACAAAGTTTCAAGTTTTCTCAAAAAATTATTGATTCGTACAACTTGTACTAGTTTTCGAAAATTTTCAACTTTTCAAAAAGTGGTTCAAGTTTGCAACTTTCTTTAAGATTTCATCATTTTAAGGTTAGTTGTACAAGAATCTTGGATTAAAAACGTGTTTTTGGATTGCTTTTAACAAAAACAAAATCTTCCTAGTTTTTGCACTTTTTCGAAAACTTTTAAACCCTAACTTTCGAGATCTTTTGTGACTGCTCCTTAAGTGTTTTCATTGGTTACTCAGTGCTTTTCTCTCTTGTATAAGAAAGAAAACACTTCGACTTGTTGGATATTTTCGATATTATATAATCTCGAAAATTTGTGGAATTTTTTTCGAAAATTTTGAACTTTCGAGATCTTTTCTGGCTTATCGAAATCTTTTGATTTTCTAGATCCTTGGAAAACTTTCGAAATCCTTTCATAATTTTCGAGAACTTTACTAATTCCTGCTACAGTAAAATTTCTCGAAACTTTATTAAAATTTTCTCGATAAATCTGTTTTTTCGAGAAATTTTGATATTTTTTCGAAATCTTTTGTTTTTTTTCGAAATCTTTGGTACTTTGACTGTTTTTCGAGATATTCAACATTTTAAGCTTTGGAAACATACTTGGGTTAGTTTTCGAGAATTGGCATAACACTTATACCTTCTACAAGATCCATTTTCACACAAGTATTCCATCATGTCTCAACTACCATACTCAGACTGTCCTTACACTCCACGTCACAGTACCGACCCTCGTCATGTACTACACTTTGGTAATGAATCATATCCTCCTATGTTGATTAATGGAAACTACACTACTTGGAAACGACGATTCTTACAATGGGTTGCTGTTCGTCCACAAGCTGATCTCATACTGAAATCCATTCTTCAAGGACCATATCAAATGAAATTCATTACTGACTCATCAGGCTTCATTGAACTACAAACCAAAGACACCTTGACTGGCCATGACAAAGAACAAAAAGCTGCTGACTACCAAGCAAGTTGGTACATCACTCTAGGTCTTCCAAATTCCATCTACTTTAACTTGGATTTTGAAGCTTGTGCTCATGAAATGTGGAAACATCTTGAAATCATGCATCAGCCACACAATGACCTACGAATGAATCAGCTTCTACAGTCTTGTCTCCATAAGAAGTTCATGAAATGTATCCTCCCTGCTCCACAAATCACTCTTCAGAGCTATCTTGAATCGCAACCAAAAAATTTGGTTAAGCTTGAAGATGATACTACTCACGTGGAAACAACATCTGGAAGATCATTAGGAATGTCTGACATTTCCTCTCCTGCCATAGATAACTCACATGGAACTGTTGATATGCTCTTAATGGCTGACACACATGAACTCCAGGTAAGTGATTCCAGTCCAATCTATGACACTGATGCTCTGTATCAAGCATATGATTCTTATCCATGCTTGATACATGACAGTGGTTCTCCGTCTAACTCTATCTCAGACATTGCACAAGCTGTTCAATCTGATTCTATGTTATCTACTCATATAACTGATCAAATGTCCACAGTGGTGTTATTTGATGATAATCCAATAAACCTAGTTGTTACATTTGATGAAACAATTCTATCCACTGCTCAAGATAACAATGATCAACTTGAACAACATGAGCTTTTGTCTGATTCAGATGCAGAATGGAGAATGTTACTTATGACCAACCAAAATCAAAATATTCAGTGTCAAGCACTGAATGCAAAGTTGAGAGACAAAAACGTTTTATTAACAAGAGAACTTGAGCATTGTAAAACACAACTCAATTTTTTCAAAGCAAAAGCAGATAAGGAAACATGCTTAGAGACAACACTTCAGAAAAACACCAAATTACAAAACAAACTAAGCATGTTAACTGATTCTACTTTCTTTCAGTACTTTAAATATTTCACAACTGAGATCCAAACATTGGAATATGCTGTTGAAAAGAATTCTGAACTCACTGTTGCCAACTTTCTTTCTCCTGTTGCGAAAGAAAGAAGAGAAATGTTACAAAATCAATTTACTCCAAGTCTTCAACGTTTGCATTCATATGCTAAAAGATGGGAACAGGAACTTAACAAGGAAGTCAAAACCATCATTAATGTGTTTCAAGAAACTGAACAAGCGATTTTAAATCAAAAACGTCAAAATCAATTTTTACAAAAAGATGCTGATCGACTCTTGCAACATGTTCTTAGTGCTGATATAATTTCTGTGATTATGAATTCTCTTTATGAATCTGGTACTTCGATGCTTGTTGATGATCATTGTGATGATGTTGAGTTGTTGTCTAAACAAATTGAGACATTAAAAGATGAAAACGTTAATCTCCGAAAACACAATGATGATGTGCAAAACAAACTTTCAAATGAGATTTCTCAACTCAACAAAAAGCTTGAATGGTGTCAAAACCAAAGTCTTGATTTTGAACTAGAATTACAAAGTCTCAAAACTTCTACAACTTTTCAAAACGAAAACGAGGAACTTAAAAGTAAAATCTCGAGATATGAAAAGGAAATTGCAGAATTGCAAGAAGTTACAGATTTTTGGCAAAAGAGTCGTGATGAATATTTTTATTCTAACAGAAAACTCGACAGTGAAATTCAAGATAAAATGCACATTATCATTGAGTTGAAAGAGAAAATACGTAAGCTTGAAAAAGGAAAATCTGTCAACACTAATGTAATTGCTCCAGGAATGTACTCTTTAGACATAACAAACGTAGCACAACACACTAAGCAGTCTAATTTAGATCCTTCCACTTCTACAGGAATAGTTGCCACTCATAGCGTTAGCAGATCCAAG
>LBNU01002594.1:7815-18828 GCA_014162995.1 Artemisia annua | reverse complement strand
TTTTCTTTTCTTTTGTTAAAACCATAAAAATACAAAAAGATTTTACACTTTTTAGCCTAGCCTTACCCCTTAGTCAAGTCTTGGTGAGTTGTTAGCTTTATGAAGAAGTATATTATGAATCATGAAGAAAGAATGGAGAAAGTGGAAATTCAAGAATCAGTGATTGAAGCAAGTAAAAGTATAGTCATTACAATATGAATGATGACAAGTGTTTTGTATAGAGTTTATTTGCTAAAAAAAAAAGGTTGTTAGTTTGATATGTAAAGTGTTATGTATAGCCAATGAATCTATAAAATAAAGCATTGATCGCGAAAGAATGAAGTTCTCAAAGACTACGAGGTTATGATTCAAGGAAGAAAAGCTAATAACATTTGATCTATAGACTTGGACTAGTTTGTATATTCTTAATCATCACTTACCCTTCAATAATCCCATGTCTTATTCCTACCCTTTAACTTAGTGTATTTATTAAGTGTGTTGACATGTAGTGACCATCCTAGTTTTTGGTAAACTTAAAGATTCGCGGCAGCGATCTATTGTGTTGGGCACGAGGTATTTGCATTTAAGTTTATTAACCCTTTATAGCCCAAACCCGAATAAAAGACCTCTTTGATATGTAGACTTGGTGCTTACGCCATTGCGGTGTAGTTTTGTTTTTTGTACAATCTTATGGTAATAATTAGATCATGACTGAGCAATGAGTGTGATTTATCATATACGCTACCCCATATATGAGTGTTATGAGTGAATTATATCTTATTCTTCTTTCGTGAGGTGTCTTAGAAGTGTTAATCGAGCAAGAAAATCATTGGGTATTGTCAAACATCTCAATATTTCAATTATAAAAGCTTAACAAGGATGATCTAACTTATACTTGTATAAGGAGGATTCTCATCGCAATTTTCAGAAATCACTTTCGTTTACCATGTCAATATTTAGTTTTCTTCTAGATTTGCTTGAGGACAAGCAAAGTTTAAGTGTGGGGGATTTGATAACGCTCAAAGTTAACATGTTTTTAGAAGTGTTATTAGTGTTTTTGTGTATGTTATTTGGTTATTTTTATATGCTTTTGCCACTAAATCATATCAAAGTATGTTTTTGTAGCATATGTAGCCAAATGTAGGAAAAACGGAGAAAAAGTGAAGAAAATGAAGTATATGCGATTACACGAAGATTCCCAAGTTCAAAGTCCAATCTGTGATGCATCTCATAAGGAGAACCTTAGTTTTGTCATTTCAAAGTTCCAAGTTCAGAGTTAATCAAGTTTGGATAGTGCATAAAGATCTACGCAAGAAAAGTCAAACATCAAAGTTTACCAGACTTTACCATCCGATCGGTTGGAGTCAATCCGATCGGATGGCCACAATTACCACATCCATCCGATCGGTGCCAACCCGCAACCGATCGGATGGATATCTCTGCCTGCTTATACCAACTTCTTGTGCACGAATCTTGGTCTTTTGTCCCAATGTTCTAGGCCCTTCTTAGTGTCTTGTTGTCCAAGCTCCAGCATTTATGTCCCTATTCATTACTAGGAGTATTTGACAAGCCTAAAAGGACTCCAAGAGTACACCATTGAAGACACAATTCAAGAGATCATTTACTCTCATTACTACTCTCAATTATTATCATCATCTAGCTCTCAAAGAAGGGAAATTCGTGCAGAAAGAACCAGGAACTTTTGAGGACCAAGGAAGCAACATTTGGAGGACAAAAATCTCAAGAAATCATCACCAATACTTAGGTTATCAATACCTTGCCATTTGTTATCAATTTCAAAGCATTGTAAGACTTAAAACCATGGATTCTAATGTTAAATATTCTGAGTTTATTTGCATGTTTGCTATGAGTGGCTAGTAGCCTTTTTACACTTGTTTTGATGATGTTTTATGCTTAGTGATAGTTATGATTGTGATAACATGTTTTAATTCAATTTCAAGTCAATCCTAAGAACCAATTGTACCTTAAGTTTCATAGTGACATTTGTTGAGTCAAGTTTAACTAATTGATAATAGTTTCAAAGGTCGAAAGATTTGTTATTATTCAACTAGCTATAATCATTTGTCTAATGAATGATTGTTTTTCACCATAATTATTCTTGACTAAACAAAGAAATAAGAAGTATGATTTTAATGAGAATGCTTTTATAACATCAAATCGGATTGTTTGTAAACCTTTAGTTGGACGAAAGTTTAGATGTTTATAAACAATTGTAACCTTTTTGTCTATGAATGGGTTACCTTTTGTATTGACCATTTCCTAAGAGTATTTGATTTGTAATAAGAGTTTGTTCTTGTGTTTAAGATATTCACCATACCTTATGAACCTTGGATGGATCTTGAATTGATTGGTTTACACTTAAAGCTTGTTTTTATGAACTAAAATCTTGACGAAGGTTTAACTTGTAGAAACAATAGATTAGACCATCATCTAATTATCACAACCAACATGTTATCAAAAGTTATCATAATCATGTGTGTCATTAAGTAGAAAACTAGTCTAAACAAGTGTAGTTTTTAAATTATTGAATTTGCTTATTATCTTATTTGCGTACATTAGAGATTTACTTTTAAACTTATATTTTGATTCACTCACAAATCCCTGCAAACGATCCCGACTTACCATCATATCTTGCTATAACGGACGAGTACACTTGCTCGTATGTGTTGTTTCTAGATTCGATAATTCACCTTTATAAATTTAAAACTTGCACTAACAAAACGCACATCAATTGCTGAAACATTTAAGATTAATCAAGTTCCTTATGATGTGGTTAAGATGAAATTGTTTCCCTTTTCCTTCAAAGGAGCAGCCCGAACTTGGTTAGAAAAAGAACCCCTGAATTCGATTCACACTTGGGGTGATCTAGCAAACAAGTTCATTAATCATTTCTATCCTCCTTCTAAAACTTCTAATCTCCGAACTCAAATCTTTCGATTCCAATAAGCTTTTGATGAATCGTTCAGCGAAGCTTGGGATAGATTCAAGGATTTGCTAGAAAAATGTCCTAATCACGGGTTTTCATCCTTGCATCAGATTGATACTTTTTATAATGGGTTAAATCCCGCTGATCAAGATTCTCTCAATTCTGCTGCGGGTGGAAATTTGTTGTCTAGAAATACTCAAGAAGCTTTCACTATCATTGAAAACAAAGTGAAAGTGAGGAGTTCTAGATGCAAAACGCAAGTTTTAAGTACTAGTAGCAAATATAATGACGACATGATGAATGCTCTTACTACTCTCACTAAACAAATTGGTTTACTCGTTAAAGATAAAGAAAAACCTTCTCAGACCGTCAATGTAGTGAATCAAAGTTGTGAAACGTGTGGTGGTCCACATCCGTATTATGAGTGTCCGGCAACTGGTGCCTTTTCTCACGAGAGCGTGTATGCTACAAAAACGAGTGGTAACGGTTACCAACCCCAAGGAGATAGGAATCTCCTCNTAAAGATAAAGAAAAACCTTCTCAGACCGTCAATGTAGTGAATCAAAGTTGTGAAACGTGTGGTGGTCCACATCCGTATTATGAGTGTCCGGCAACTGGTGCCTTTTCTCACGAGAGCGTGTATGCTACAAAAACGAGTGGTAACGGTTACCAACCCCAAGGAGATAGGAATCTCCTCAGGTACCGTTCCAACAATTATCTTGGACCCGGTTTTAATAACCCGCCTCAAAACCAGAATGTGCAAAATCGTAATAATCAAGTCAATCAAAACCAAAATCGAGCAAATCATAATTTTCAAAATCAAAATCAAGGGTTTAATCAAAATCGGGGTTTTCAAAACCAAGGGAATTATAACCAAGGCCCGACTCAAGGGAATTTTCAAAATGTTAATCATGGAAATTTTCAAAATCATAATCAAGGTTTTAATACCAACAACCGAGGACAAAATTTCAATAATCAAAATCAATTTGTGAATCAAAACCAAACGCCCTCGGAAGAAATGCTCAAGCAATTTATGCAAAAACAAGGGGAAATTAATAAAATGATGCTTAATCAAACGTTTAAATGATCGACCCTCGGGTTCGGGTACTACGTCTCTTCCAAGCAACACGATCGCTAACCCGAGGGGCGATGTTAAGGCGATCACAACCCGTAGTGGTGTTTCATATAAGAGACCCACGGTTCCGACTACCTCGTCTTCTTCTCTTCCTCCTAAGGTAGTCGACCGTGAAACCGAGGCGACAACGGATACGGAACTTCCTACTAATAACGGAAGGACCGAAGACATCCAACCTCCGGTTGTCCAACCGTCTAAACAAAAAGAAAATGTTTTTAAAGAAAAAGAAAAAGTTGTTTTTGAATAAGAGGTTCCCGTCAAGACCAAACTTCCTTATCCTTCTCGACTTAACGAACTAAAGCTCCGCAAAAAAACGAACCACCAAATGGAAAAATTCTTTCAAATTTTTCAAGATCTTAGATTTGATTTAAGTCTCGCGGATGCTATTCTTTTAATGCCGAAATTTGCGTCTATGATTAAAAATTTGTTGAATAATAAAGAAAAATTGTTTGAAATGGCCAAAACCCCTTTGAATGAGAATTGTTCGGCGGTTCTCCTTAAGAAGCTTCCCGAAAAGCTTGGAGATCCCGAGAAGTTCTTAATTCCATGTAATTTTTCGGGGATGGTTCAATGCTTCGCCCTAGCCGATTTGGGTGCTAGCATTAACCTTATGCCAAAATCTATGTGGAAGAAATTGTCTCTTCCCGATCCTACTCCCACATGCATGACCCTCGAGCTAGCCGATCGATCTTCTTCTTGTCCCATTGGAATCGCCGAGGATGTCATCGTCAATGTTGGAAAGTTCCATTTCCCCGTCGATTTTGTGATTGTTGATTTTGATGCCGATCCAAGGGTTCCTCTCATTCTCGGGAGAGGTTTCCTAAGGACGGGCCGTGCTTTGATTGATGTTTACGATGAAGAAATCANTGACCCTCGAGCTAGCCGATCGATCTTCTTCTTGTCCCATTGGAATCGCCGAGGATGTCATCGTCAATGTTGGAAAGTTCCATTTCCCCGTCGATTTTGTGATTGTTGATTTTGATGCCGATCCAAGGGTTCCTCTCATTCTCGGGAGAGGTTTCCTAAGGACGGGCCGTGCTTTGATTGATGTTTACGATGAAGAAATCACTTTGCGAAATGGTAATGAAGCCGTCACGTTAAATTTGGACCAAACGTCGAGATACTCCTACACCGATGATTGCATGTCCGTTAACCGAATCGATATTATTGATGAAGTTTCGGAGGAGTATTCTCAAGAACTTCTCGTTTTTTCTAATGATGCTTCGAGTGGCAATCCCACTCTTCTTCTCAACCTATTGTTTCCGACTCTTCCCCCTCCTTCACTCCGTTTGAGGGAGGTGATTTCCTTTTGGAAGAAGTCGATGAATTTCTTGCTACTGATACATCTTCTTCATCGGATGTTGATGACTCTTACTACGATACGGAGGGAGACATTCTTTTGCTTGAACAACTTTTGAATGAAGATTCGTTTTCGCCTCTCCCTCCAAAAGATCTTTACGTTGAGGAAGTTAAGGAAATTAAGTCGTCTAACGAAAATCCTCCGGAGATCGAGCTCAAGGATTTACCTCCTCATCTTGAGTACGCTTTCTTAGAAGGAACCGACAAATTTCCCGTTATCATTTCTAAACACCTTCAAGATGAGGAGAAAAACCGACTCGTTGATGTGCTTAAGAAGCACAAGAGCGCCATCGCTTGGCGTATTTCTGACATAAGGGGCATTGACCCTCGTTTTTGCACTCATAAGATTTTACTTGAAAATGATTCTAAGCCGTCCGTCCAACAACAACGACGGGTTAACCCAAAAATTTATGAAGTAATCAAAAATGAAGTTATCAAATTACTCGACGCTGAGATGATTTACCCCATTTCCGATAGCTCATGGGTTAGCCCAGTCCATTGTGTTCCTGAGAAAGGCGGTGTGACCGTTGTTACTAATGATGATAATGAGCTTATTCCCATACGTCTCCTCACGGGATGGAGAGTGTGCATCGACTATAGAAAGCTTAATGAAGCGACTCGTAAGGACCATTTCTCACTTCCTTTTATCGATCAAATGCTAGAACGTCTAGTGGGAAATGAGTTCTATTGCTTTTTAGATGGATTTTCCGGTTACTTTCAGATTCCGATCTATCCCCAGGATCAAGAAAAGAACAACTTTACTTGCCCTTATGGGACGTTTGCTTATTGACCTATGCCCTTTGGCTTATGCAATGCTCCGGGCACGTTCCAAAGGTGCATAATGGCCATTTTCAATGACATGATCGAGAAGACTATGGAAGTATTCATGGATGACTTCACGGTCTATGAAAATTCTTTTACCACTTGCCTCTCCCATTTAGAGAAAATGCTAAAAAGGTGTGAAGACACCAATTTGGTTCTAAATTGGGAGAAATGTCATTTCATGGTTAAAGAGGGTATAGTCCTCGGGCATAAAATTTCCAAAGCCGGGATTGAGGTTGATAGAGCCAAAGTCGATGTGATCGCAAAATTACCTCATCCCACGACCGTTAAGGGAATCCGAAGTTTCCTCGGTCATGTCGGCTTTTATAGACGATTTATACAAGACTTTTCTAAGATAGCCCGACCTTTGACCCACCTTCTTCAAAAAGATGCCCCGTTCTTCTTCTCAAACGAATGTGTTGAAGAATTTAACATCTTAAAGAATAAGTTAACGGAGGCTCCGATCTTAGTTGCCCTCGATTGGGACTTGCCTTTTGAGCTTATGTGGGATGCTAGTGATTATGCCATCAGGGCGGTCTTGGGGCAACGCAAGACTAAGTATTTTCAGCTGATACACTATGCAAGTGAGACTATGACTGACGCTCAATAACACTATACGACTACTGAGAAAGAAATGTTAGCCGTCATTTATGCCTTTGAAAAGTTTAGACCTTACCTTCTTTTGAAAAAGTGCATAGTGTATACGGATCATTCGGCCTTCAAATACCTAATGGCAAAGCAAGACGCTAAGCAAAGATTGATGCAGTGGGTTCTCCTTCTTCAAGAATTCAATGTCGAAATTCGAGACAAGAAAGGAGTGGAGAACCTAGCCGCCGACCATTTATCTAGACTTGAAAATCCCCATCAAAGTGATCTCGAGAAAAAGGAAATCACTGAGACATTTCCTCTCGAGACACTTGGGAGTTTGACACATGATTCTAGTATCCCATGGTTCGCCGACTTTGCGAATTACCATGTGGGAAATTTTATTAAAAAAGGAATGTCGTCCCAACAAAAGAAAAAATTCTTTAAGGACGTTAAGCATTATTATTGGGACGACCCCTATTTGTTTAGAGTTTGTGTCGACCAAGTTATACGGCGGTGTGTTCACGGCAAGGAAGCCGATGACTTACTTATGGCATGCCACAGTGGACCCATGGGGGGACATCATGGTGCCAACTACACCGCCAAGAAAGTTTTTGATTCCGACTTCTATTGGCCGACGATATACCAGGATGCGCAAGACTTAGTGAAGTCTTGTGATTCTTGCCAGCATCAAGGAAAAATTTCACAACGAGATGAGATGCCTCAAAAATCTATTCAAGTATGTGAAATCTTTGACGTCTGGGGTATTGATTTTATGGGTCCAGTCCCATCTTCGAGAGGGAATAAGTATATACTCGTGGTCGTCGATTACTTGTCGAAATGGGTTGAAATGAAGGCGCTCCCCATCAATGACGCCCGAGTTGTGGTTAAGTTTTTGAAGAGTTTGTTTGCCCGATTCGGGACACCTCGTGCTATTATTAGTGATCGCGGTACTCATTTTTGTAATGACCAATTTGCCAAAGTTATGCTTAAGTATGGAGTTACCCATCGTCTTAGTACCGCATATCATCCGCAAACGAGCGGTCAAGTTGAGGTGTCCAATAATGGACTTAAGAGTATTTTAGAATGGACTGTAGGTGAAAATCGTGCCTCATGGGCCGATAAACTTGATGATGCTTTATGGGCCTTCCGCACCGCTTACAAAACACCCATCGGGTGCACCCCATATAAGTTGGTGTATGGAAAGGCTTGTCACTTGCCCATTGAATTAGAACATAAGGCCTACTGGGCCTTAAAACATGCCAATTTTGACCTTAAGACCGCGGGTGATCACCGTAAAGTGCAATTAAATGAATTGGTCGAGTTACGTGATCAAGCCTACGAGAATTCTTTAATCTATAAAGAGAAAACGAAGATGATTCATGATGCTAAGATTAAGAACCGTGAATTTAATGTTGGAGACCAAGTCCTTCTTTTTAACTCTAGATTGAAGATTTTCTCGGGCAAGATTAAATCCCGTTGGTCTGGACCGTTCACCATTACCCAAGTATTCCCTTATGGCACCTTTGAGTTGTCTCAATCGAATGTTCCCAATTTTAAGGTGAATGGTCATAGACTTAAGCATTACTTCGGAGGGGACAAACCACTATGTTGTCCAGGACCTCCAAACTCTCCCGAAGGACGACTGAATTCGGGGATCGAGTCAAGCTATGTGACTCGGTAATCAAAAACAAAGCGCTTCGTGGGAGGCACCCCATGCTTATCCATCTATCTTTTTGTTTCTTATTTCTAATAAAATAACGTGAGGGGGGCGACCTCTTCCATTCTCGTGTTTTCGTGGTTGTTTGTGATTGTCCAGGATTGTCCCGAATTATGATTACTCTCGCGATCGTGGTTTTGTCATTCTCTCCACTTGAGTATCATTCTTCGTTGCTTATGGAGATCCATTATATATCCAATAATCTTATCGACTAACGTTTATCTTTTGGCATAATTAATAAACGGCCTTAGATTATATGTAGGATTACCCTTACCTTTGAAACATTGAGGACAATGTTTATCTTTAGTCTGGGGGGGGGGTGAATCTTCGATTCGATTGACCTTGCACTTTCACTTTACCGTTTACTTGCGCAACCCCGTTGTCCCTCAAAAATTGAAAAAATTGAAAAAAAATTGATGAAAAAATGATGAAAAAGTTGTGAAAAAGCACAAAAAAATGTGAAAAAGTTGAAAAAGATGTGCAAAAATATAATAAGTGTTTTGACACAAGGAGCGGCTCCCTTAACCGTAAAAGCTTGTTCCGGGCGTGTTGAGTCGTGGCTTGTTCCCTTAACCAATGGTAATCGTAAAAGCTTGTGCTAGTCTTGTACACAAGGAGCGGCTCTTTTGCGTGTTCCCGTACTTGACTTTTAACATGCATGGCTTGAAGAGCTTTCGCTAGTCACTTACACTAGGAGCTAGAAAATGCGAATTCTTTTCTAAGAATTTACAAGTTCCCGTATTTGACTTTAGATATGCGTGGCTTGATTATTGGCTAAGCATCCGCGGATATCATTATTTGAGATTTTCAAAATGCGGAGAACGAGAGATGATAGAGTTTATTTAGAAGTTAGATGCTAAGCGTGGATTAGTTGGTTCTCTTTAGAGCTCATCGAAAGTACTTGTGGCTTTTTGCTACCACAAAATTGTTTCACCCCATATTATGTGCTAAAATAATTAAAGATGTTACGTTTTGACGAAATTTAGTTTTTTATCTTCTTAAGAGAATCTTTGCTTTAAAAATTGGGTACACATCAAGCATACGTCTCAAAATAAAGTTTAAGTGTAATAAGTTGCAGATTCGAGATCCCGTTTTTGGATTTCTATGTATGTATGTGGTTTTGGGACTACCTATAAAGTTCCATGTTTATGTTAAGTTAAAAAAAAGAAAGAAAAAAGGTTATGAATAAGGGATGTATGATTAGTGCTTAAGTTGTTATAAAAGTTGATGGCGCGTGAGGTGCATGTGGATGGTGCTAGCCCAGTCACATGAGNATGCGTGGCTTGATTATTGGCTAAGCATCCGCGGATATCATTATTTGAGATTTTCAAAATGCGGAGAACGAGAGATGATAGAGTTTATTTAGAAGTTAGATGCTAAGCGTGGATTAGTTGGTTCTCTTTAGAGCTCATCGAAAGTACTTGTGGCTTTTTGCTACCACAAAATTGTTTCACCCCATATTATGTGCTAAAATAATTAAAGATGTTACGTTTTGACGAAATTTAGTTTTTTATCTTCTTAAGAGAATCTTTGCTTTAAAAATTGGGTACACATCAAGCATACGTCTCAAAATAAAGTTTAAGTGTAATAAGTTGCAGATTCGAGATCCCGTTTTTGGATTTCTATGTATGTATGTGGTTTTGGGACTACCTATAAAGTTCCATGTTTATGTTAAGTTAAAAAAAAGAAAGAAAAAAGGTTATGAATAAGGGATGTATGATTAGTGCTTAAGTTGTTATAAAAGTTGATGGCGCGTGAGGTGCATGTGGATGGTGCTAGCCCAGTCACATGAGCTGCACGTGTAGTACTCCTCAACTTATATATATGTATCCGACTGTATCCAAATTCCTTGATGTGGACCTCATTTTAAGGCAACGATTCTTGAAAGAAGATGGAAAACTACTTAGCGTTTTAACTTGGTATCTTTATCGGAATAAAAATGTATCGAAACGAGAAAATTGAAGAAATTCATTTCTCACAAAAATAAAATAAAGAGATACAAAAATAGGAAAATGGGAGCGAGAAGTTATTACACAAGTAACTTCCATGAGTAGCGTTAGCATCTAACTTGTAAGTAGGCTGTGATCTCGTTTTTAAGCTTAGTTTGGAGGCTTGTGAAAAATCAGGGACGATGAATTTTATCTGTATGGTCACTTCTCCATGAGACGTGTTTCTACTCTATGACCTTAAACGTTATTGCATAATAATGAAAGTCAACATACCATCACAAGAATAAAGTAAATGAGAAAAATATAAAAATAATAAGTAGTGTAAAGTTAGTACGTGGAATAAAATGGATAAACGGGGCGTTTTAGGGAATAAATGATTTTGAAATCTCTTTTGAACGTTCTTGCTAATTTTCAAAGTTAGTAAAAAGAATTTCTAAATTATTTATCTCAAAAGCGTGACGTGATTACATTGCGTGAGGACACGGCAATACCTTAGTCTGGGGGATTTTGGTATGTG
>LBNU01002592.1:124391-145610 GCA_014162995.1 Artemisia annua | reverse complement strand
GAATGAATGTGTTACCTGTGATGATTGGAGTTAGTTGTAGCGGATTCATCCATTGTTACTACCATGGAAACTGAAGGTTTAAGTGTGTGTGTGTGTGTGTTTGGTTGTGTGTGTAGGGTTTAAGGGGAAAATGGGGGTGGCTATTATAAACCTCTTTCGGTAATGAAAATTATTAATTGCGGGTTGCCCCGTAGGCTCGACCCAACTAGGTAAATACAACTAAGGGGCTCGTTTCGTTTGTTGCTTGGAATGATAATTGGTATCGGATTTGATATGGGGTATGGATATGAAAAAGGTGTATCATTGAGATTGTTTATGTTTGGATGACAAAATATGGTAAACACCTTGAATCGGAATTAAATTCATAGACCCATTCAGATTGGGGATACCAAACGCACCCTAATTAATCTAGGGTGTGGTACACCACTATCGGAATCAATGAATCAGATTGTCATTGCAAATGTTTGGTTGCTAAGTTGGGGAATCAAACTATCACTTGATACCTATAGGCTCATAGTAGGGGGAGTATACACTAGATACCCATTTGTAAACCAAACAATGTTAATGGAATGGTCATATCTATTCCAATGCACTTGCACTATCAAATCCATACCTATAGTGATTCTTTACAAAAAAAACAAACGCACCCCTAATCTATATGCACAATTAATTTATGCATCAACACTTATATATTTCGACTGATCAACACTTGTAATTAATATTATACTCCTTTCGTCTCATATTAAATGTTCAGTTTTGACTTTTCAAGTCTTTGTTTTTCAACTTTGACTTGAAATATTTTTGCTTGTGTTGTCTAATATATGATAAAAAAAAATTATACACAGTGAAAATACATTTAAAACTCAATTCATTCATATACTTTGCATCAATTATTATATAACATAAACCAAAATATTTAAGGTCAAAGTTGATAAAAAATACTTTAAAAAGTCAAATTGGACATTTAATATAGGACAGATGGAGTATTTAAAATACCCCGTTAATAAAAAATGTCATTTATAAATCACAATCTACAAAGTCAACAAGTTGCTAAACGCTTTCTTCCTAAAATGTGTAAGACATTTCTTTTTTTATTGCATATAGTATAAACTTATGAAGCACAAAAAGTAACAGATTCATATATATCGAGAGTTCTTAGACCGCAAAAATAACAAAACTACTTACAAATTACATGGTTTCTTGTGTTCAAAATTTCAAAATAAGAAAAGAAAAAAAGAGTTGGAAGTGGACTCACATATGATATCATCATCCAAGAACTTTAACAGTCTACCATGCATGAAAAAATATTTTCGCTATTTGTAAAGTAACTGTTATCTTAAATAAAAACTAATATATAAACTTTGTTCGTCAAAACTTCAATTACATGGTACCCCCGGCGTAACGTGCGGGTACCCTGCTGATACTTATTAAGTGATCTTTGCCTGGATGGTTAGCTTCTATTGGTTAATTGAATTAAAGATAATTAATTGATGATGTCATAAATTAAAATATATTTTATATAATTTAAATACATAGAGAACCCATTTTTAAATAGATATGTATATTGTATATTTTAAAAAATTAAAAGGTCCAGTCCAAAAAGCTTCCTTCTGAAAATCTATTTACAGAAACTCTTCTTACAGTTTCAATGCAAATGTCTCATCGCAATTTTGTTAAATTTTAAAGTGAAATTTTGATTCGATTACTATCGAAGAGTCATCGCCTGAATTTACTTATTCTCTATTACTTAATTCCATGTTTGTGTTTGTTCAGTTTCTTTTCAATGTTTGTGTTTGTGTTTCAAGCTGGTCAGTATTGTGCTTGTAATTTGCGATATATAATATATAATTTAACTTTTTTGCTTTTCCTTGCCACTGATTTTATGTTGCAATTCTGATTTCAGATATCACAATATACTAGCTTAGTCGTTATGCATCTATAAATTAATGGTATGTATTTCTGTTTCTCCATTTTAATTATGAATGATCGAAATATGTGAGGAATTGATAGTTGATTAATATAGCTTAGCTTTCTTATGTCTGCTTTTTTATGCACATGAACTTTTCGATGAAATGCATCAATGAAAAAAAAAAGTATGATCTTCCGATGAACCCCAACTGATTTTTGAGCACATTTAGATTTTAAGGTTTTTTATGGTGCTAATCTTTAGAATTTAAACACTTTCTACAAAATGCTTAATGAAAATTCAAATTATCTTTATAGTTTTAAATATGTTGGTTTTGTTATTCATTACTTTAGCACTGTCAACCGATGCTTTCTTTTTCCTTTAAATTTACATGTTATGTTGTTATTAGCTTGGATATTTGTATAGGGAACAAAGACAAACTTCTGAATATGGTGCAAGCCTTTGACTGATTCTATTGCCTTGCATATTTTTTGTTATAGGAAATTGGCTCCAAAGTTGGGAAATTAGATGCATCTAAAGAGAAAAAGGGTTGTTGTATCTCATAAACTACATAATGTTGTCCTAAGATATACACTTTAAATCACTAAAAGTGGTACGTCTTCTATTTATATTTTGGTATTTATGTTATATGATTTTTAGTAACTGTGTTTTTGAATCAAGATGTTTTTGGTTGAAAGGGTATCCTAACCTATATAAAGCACAAGTTCGAATTTCTAATATTAGCAAGGCAAAAAAAAAAAAAAAAAAAAAAAAAAAAAAAAAAAAAAAAAAATCCCTCAAACACTACTAGAAAACTACACGTGGCATATTCTTTTGAAAAATAGCAAAGTCTTAGGAAACCAGATTAATCTATTTCGGATTTAATTTATGTCAACTTGAGTGTGCATGCAATTTTAAAAGTAATCCCTTTAAATAGGAAACACAACGAAAAAAAAGTCCCTTTTAAAATAAGAAATACAAATAAAAATATCCAACTTCTAATGGAATAACATCCTATTCAAATTTTAATCTTTTAAATTAGTGCAAGCCGGTTTCACAATATTCGTTTTTGAACATTCAGTATAATACTTTTACTAATTTTTAAAATCTTCAGGTACATGTTCATTGATATGGTGGAAAATAACTATTCAAAAAGTTCAAATCAATAAACGAACCACCCATTAACATATAAATTTGCTAATATATTTCAAAGGTTTCACACATAGGATTTTAGCAATATATATCTTTTAAGGATTTTTAAAAAAATGATAATTGTGAAAACTTTATCAAATCAACAACGAACCATCAGACTTTATACATGCAAATATATTGCATATAAATTTTAATGAAAGTTGCTTTAACTTAGTTATCCTGTTAATTATGGAAGATTAAATGTTGAAATATATATAATAAATTGTATGTTCACA
The DNA here is from genome assembly GCA_014162995.1 of Artemisia annua. Lineage (NCBI taxonomy): Eukaryota > Viridiplantae > Streptophyta > Magnoliopsida > Asterales > Asteraceae > Artemisia > Artemisia annua. The sequence goes on along the minus strand of LBNU01002592.1, from coordinate 142,277 downwards.
CCATATACATTTGAATATATATTATGATAGATTTTAATTCCAAAACTTATTTAACGAAAGTTTGTTACAAAATGGTCTCACGTAACAAACAAAATACTATAGGATACTGTGTCCTTATATAATTTGAAGAAACTTGTGCTTGTGTTTCACACATAAACATGTATTTCATAACGAAACCTACACATCTACTTATCTAACCTATATTCATTCGAGGAATTTGAAATTTAAAAGCATATCGAAACATGTTCAAAATTTCAAACCGAAGATAACCTAAAAGCACTTGATTATTGTCAGTCCATATGATTATTGAAATGAAGTTGAAACGCTAAGACTGTGGTCAACCCCTATACAAGTTCTCGAAAACAATACTGTGAGGAACTTTCACGCTTTTCATACAATCTCATCAGTCTATTTACAGGGTTTTTTTTTTTCATACATTTCATAAGCGGATTTATAACGAATGAATGAATCATAGTATTTACTGTGTCATGTGTTTCTTTTCAGAAAAACAAATGAGTCATGTGTATACTGAGTTGTGAGGTTTTTCCCTTTGTCCGAACCCAATGCAAGATGACATTACTGTCGTTGCTAGATGCATCAGCATATGGCATTCTCATGCTAAAGGAAGGCCAAATGATCCATGGAGTTTGGATGCAGTTTTTATGGACCCTGTGGTGAGAATATACACATAATTCAATTCTTATGGTTATATTATGTGGTTATTTTTTGGCCTTCTCTATATTTATTCTTATATTCTCCTTATAATCGTTGCAGGGCAACCGAATTCAAGCTACTATCAGGAGGGAGAGTATGGCTAAGTTTGGTGGGCTGCTAGAGGAAGGTTCTTGCTACCGTATCCGTAACTTTGGTGTTGGCGAGAATGGTGGCAAGTATCCTCTTCTCCCCCACAAGTATAAGATAAACTTCTTTAAGAACACTGCTCTCACTAGGATGAACAGGTTTGACACAAACCATTATGGTTTCAAGTTCGAACCTTTTCTTAGGTTCACAACACGAAGATGATCTGAACATGAAGCTGTTGGTATGATTTTTTATTATGTCGTATCACGTTTTTTTTATAATATCCATTTCTTAATCTATATCACGTTTTTTTTTGTTTATGTTATAGATGTCATTGGGACCATTGTGTCTATTGGTGATCCTATACCATTTGGTGATAACCAAAAGAGGAGAACCGTCATTCTTGAGGATGCTGAGTACGTTATTTTATTTGTGATATGTATATGTTAATCTTTTATTTGTGATATTTATATGTTAAAATCTGTAACAAACATATTTTTTTGCGTGTAGGTCTCATCAGATTGAGTGCACTTTCTTTGACAATTGGTCTGACATGTTCAATGACATAACAGACAACTGTGAATCAATTGGTCACGTTGTCATCATACTTCAGCTGGCGAAGGTCAAGTATTGGAATGGTATGTTTATGAATATGTAATTCATTTGAAAAAGTTAATTTCCTTTTTTTAGAATTTTAATATGTCGAATTTTTTGATTTTTTAGATAAGCCACAAATTGGAAATGCTCTTTTTGGCACCAAGATCTACATAAATTCTGATTTGCTAGAGATTGTAGCATTCAAAGAAAGGTGTGCTAAGTGTGTTTATCTATATGTGTTTTTTTTAATGCGTTAAACGTTTTGTTATACACTATCATATTGGACCACTATCATATTGGAATTCTATTTATCAGGTATAAGAACAAAGATGGATATGATGAGTCAAGTGTTAAGATTGCCCATTACTCACCTGTGAAGACAGTTGTGACGGCAGAATCATTCTTTGAACGATCAGTCAAAAAAACCGTTGGAGCGATAAGGGACTCCGATGTTGTAAGTCTCGATTATTTTATGTTAAATCTAACTTATATATGTGTTACATATTATTATAAAATAATTACTCTATAAACAGTGGTTGTTATACTACAAATTGCCAAGTTTGTCAGATGTAATGGTATGGTAAATAATATGATTATTATAACTTAAGTATGTAACATGTATGATAATTATGTTGTTATAATATGAAATTTGCTATATTCAGGAAACTACCTTGATTGTGTATGCTAAGATACACAAAATACATAAGGAGCATGGTTGGGACTATCTAGCGTGCAGGAAGTGTAACAAGTCTGTGAAAGAGCAACCTGTAAAGCCATCAGCGAGGGCTTCTAACTCCAAAAAGCCAACCTATAAGTGTGATACTCATGGTGTTCAAAGCCCAATTCCAAAGTATGATATAGTTTATTTATAATATACTTGATTAATGTATTGATTAACGATATATATAACTGATATTTATTTATTATATTTTAGGTACAAGTTGATTGTTCGCGTGATAGATGATACTGGTTCAGCATCTTTGGTACTCTTTGATGGCATGGTGCATAAGTTGGTTGATAAAACTTGTGTTGAAGTTCGCAACAAAACTAACAACCTTGATGCTGACGGCTTCCCTAAGGACTTGAACGTCATGTTGGGCAAGAAAATGTTGTTCAAGTTTCTGTTCTCTGAGTACAACATCAACGGAAACAGTCATGTGTATCAAGTCAAGGGTATGTCTGATGATCGAGAGTGTATTGCCTTCTTTAAGAAGGATTTTGTGAGTGAGGTAGATGTCCAATTTTTTGTTAAAATTTGTTACCTAAAATTACCGTAAAGATTAGTACCTGATTGTCATACGTTTTAATACATTAATGCAGGATTCTGTTGATGATATCACGACACCTCAGTCCCAGGTTGCCTCTTCGTCGAAATCCATGCTTAGGTACGCTGATATCGTGCCGTTTGATGTTGAGGAAAATGATGTTGTCCGTGTTAACAATGAAAGTGATGGGACCACACCTGGAAGCAATTCGAGCGAGAAAAGATCTTTTGTTGATTTGGAAAAGGATGATGAGGATCTGAATGAAAAGGCTAAAGGAAAGAGGCCTATGTTATCCACTGATTTAGCTACGGAGTGATCCGTTTCTAAACGTATAAATCATCTTCATCGTATTTCATTTTATCATTATTAGGATGTTATTTGAACAATTGTTGGGTTAGTCCCGTTTGTCGTGTTTTATTTCTGTATTTCAATTTTTTGTTTTTTTGACAAGTTCAAAAAACAAGACAGTGTTTTGGTTTGCATCGATTTGAAGATGGTTTATATATGAATCTATGTTTACGGTTTTATTTCTTATATTTGTTAATTTGTTATATACTGTTTTTAGTACAATACTTATACTATTCTTATTATAATGTGTTAGCACACATTTATTTTTGTAGGACATGCAATGGCGAACTGTAACTGAATGAAAACATATATGTGTAAAACGTGTGTGTTGCAAACACTTGCATGGCAGCTTGCAATTTTTGATTAATAGGATCAGATGGAGCTGCTACTACAATTCCTATATCTCTTTTCATTTTTTCTTTTAGTATATAATGGATCATGAAAATATGATATCTTGGGCTGTTTTAAGTAACTCAATATAAGACTCGGGCTTCTCTTTAATGCTTGAAACTTGGGCTAACAATCTTGATAAATTTGGGCTTCCACTATAGCAATAATTTTTGGGCTTTGTTTCTCTTTTTGTATAAACTATGTTAAACTTTTATTCTTTTTATTTTTTTAAACCATGTTGTGAAACTTAACAATAATACTTAAATATTATATGTTCAATATCCATATTTACATTATTAACTTTTTTGTTATTCGTGTACTATATAAATTATTCATAATATATATTAATAATTTTTGTTGTGTCCCTAATCCATTCTTATTTTTTAAAGAAACATGATCTTTTATATACTTAAATATGATCCTAACCAATATTCAAAAATATAAGGAAAATGCTGATTTGTTTCAATATTATTTAAAATTAAATGACATCCTTATCATTTCCTTAACTTTGTAACAAATACTATCTATAAAAACGATCTCACTAACCCAATATGCATTCTATACTCTTTTGTGAAACATGAAATCTCCCAACTCACCCAAGGTGCGTATGTTTGTTGTATGTTACAAAAAATATTTGGAATTTTAATCGCTATTGATGACATGTGTTTCTGACATGTATATCCATTTATGTTTCATAAATGTGTTTTAGGGTGGCAAAGAAGACAGAAGTCCAGAAACAACTACCGATCCATCCGTATTGTATTATACATTCTATTTCATTTTTTTTATATAATAATTTTCGCATTTTTCATGTGTTTATTTTTTAGTTTGTATTTTTTATTTTATTATTAAATACAAAAAAAAACATCACAAAGCTAGCCCGGCCATCGGCCGGGTCTTGAAACTAGTATATGATATAGGTTATGTAAGTGGGACTATTACATTACAATTAAGGTGGCGTTTGGTTTGAGGGGGTAGGATTAGGATTTGGGGTTAATGGTAGAGTTTATACGTTTGGTTTTGGTTTTCCATCTTCATGTTACCCAACGAGGGCGAGCATTTTTTCACTCAGACGTACGAGGCCTCACCGTGTTAATAATGGGACCGTTTATGACTCTTCCCTAGCCAGCCCAAATATATTAGCAGACTTATATTATACTTGTATTATTGTATTATTCATATTGTATCTTATTTATAATTTTATATGTAATTCTAGTTAGGCCCATGATCCAAGTTGTGTAGGGTAGGACCCACATTTGTAAACACTATTGGCTTAGTCGTGTATATATGGTCATCCATACTCATGTAATATTCAAGGGAATAATTCACTCGTTAATATGATATCAGAATGATATCAATATCCTAAAAAATCATCCCATAAATCTCGCTACTTCCCACAAATCTTCCATGGCTAACGACACCCCCACCACCTTCCAACACCAAGAAACCCATCGATGTAACAAAGATCAAAACACACATACCACTGGTTCTTGATCTCGGCTAGTTGAGTTACGACGCATGGAGCGAGTTGTTGGCGTCTCACTATGACAGTTTTGGTGTGTGATAACATCAAATAATGTGTAGGTTTTACTACCAATATCCCTTGTTATACGCTCATTATTCTTGTGCTTTTATAAGAATTCATACTTAATTGCTTCCTGTTTGAATAATAGGACTTATTTGAGCATTATGCTTTTATAAGAATTCATACTTATCTTTTGTGGTTAATTTAAGGGACTTGTCAATAATTAGTTATATCACAAATTTGGATATCCGAAATTTGTGATGATGATTCTATGTCAGAACCATTATTTTAGGTAAGTTTTTTCAATTCGAATATCCGAAATTTTGGATAACAGTCTTATATATCCGAATATCTATAATTTTTTGAAAAATTTTGTATGAGTTCCAAAACTGACATTTCATAAAACCAACTTTTTTATAAATTTTGATCAAATTTTTAGATATCCGAATACGGATATTTTTTGAACACCTTTTTTATTGAGAGAATATATCTATAGGAACAGAGCTATCAGAGAAACTATGAGTAGTAGGGATTTCGATTAATTTAGTCAATCTGAATCTTTCGTCATCAAAATCTGAAAATATTGTGACAAACTGCATTGGTTCTTTAAATTAGCTAGCCCTTCTTGGAGGATTCTTGGCATATGCTAAACTAGCTTCATAACCCGCCCGATGGGCAGGTACGCTTCATAAAATTGTTTTAAAAAATATATTGCTCATCTATTATATGTAAACACGAAAATTACTTTTGTATCATGGCATATATATATATATATATATATATATATATATATATATATATATATATATATATATATATATATATATATATATATATATATATATTTTATACATGTTTAAATATCTATGTGAGTTTGTAAGGGCTATTTGGAAATAAACAAATTGAGAAGATATAATACACTGCTCATATATTATAAAAAACAAATAATGATAAGCGTCATAATAAACTAATTACATAAAGTTTATTCATATGCGAAATAATACTTCTTTGTATACCACGTTTGTTGTGTAGTTCGCGTATTCGCCATCTTTGTCACAACAAAGAATCTTTAAACCTTTTTTCGTATTCACTCTTGAAACGGTAACATATAGTTGTCCGTGTGTGAATACCGACTTTTGTAGAAATAGGCCAACCTGAGACAACGATTGAACTTGGCTTTTATTAATCGTCATACCAAAACAAACTTGAACAGAAACTGTCTCATATTCAATTTGAATGGCATTTTGCTGTCCGTAGGTGTAATTATCATTCTAGGTATTGCACATACATCACCAAAATGATTATAAGCAAATGTATTTGGTTAATAGCTGATAGTATATATAGGGTTAACTTCGAAATATATTATAGGAAATTATATGGACAATAATACAGTTTAAATGTAAATATAATCATAATCTTTAAAAGTGGAAGTTTGTTACTATCTATTTTAGTATTGGATTATATCATATCATGTTAAGTATTAGGGTTTTATTTAAACAAAGTCTTTGAAAAAGATTTGGGAAAATTTTCAAAAATTTTGAGTTTTCAAATTGTTGATTCACTTTACCTAAAATCATTCCAAAATTATAGTAATCCCTTGATTGTAGGTGGTCATTGAAGTGTTTGTAACATAAAATCAAACTTCTCTTGCTTATTCCTTGATTGTAGCCTGGAGAAATAAATGAAATTACGGTTTTTAATTGAAATTTTGAAATGAATATAGATAATTGATATCCCTACTAAGTAGTAGTGAGTGTTTTTTTGGATGTTTATTTTAAGCATGTATATTTTGTTTTCAAAGCTTTCAACACAAACACTCAAGTGCTCTAGTGGTTGAGTGTTTGTTAGTTGTTCAAGAGGTCATGGGTTCGAGTCCCATTAGCTGCGACTTTTTATAATAATGATAATTTCATGCATGAAAAGTGTGTGCCATGTAGGCAATGACATGACATTAAGTTGAATATGTGGCAATGAGGTGTCAAATGTTAGAGGTTGATGAGGTGTCCTTCTTAGCCTATTATATAGTGTAGGATTGGGTCGTTTCAAGGCCATAGTTTTATTTCAATCTATATGTGCTCTCGTAAGTTTTTTAGACCCACAAGCACATCATTTTAATATTTTTAATGTAAATAATTATGATTACACTATAAAAAAAGAAAAAGAAAAAAGAAGAGCTAATTTGTTTTCCTCAGGGTGTGACATTATTAAATCAAACGTGTTAGGATTTGGGTTTGACCAATTTGACAAGTCAGACCCAAGGAAGAGAAAGCTATGGTCTACTTCTTTAACATATTTTAATTCTATGTTAGCACTGGGTCTCTTTTCGCAACGACTGTAATGGTGTTTATACAAGATAAAGTGGGGTAGACAATGGGGGTATGGAATATCTGCTGTGATTATGATTATAGCCCTTGTTCTGCTTTTATGTCAAACCAGTTTTTATCAATACAAGAAACCGCAAGGGAGCCCGTTAACTCTTATATGAAGAGTCGTGTTTTTGGCTTGGAAGAATAAGAGATTATATCACCCTGATGATCCTAGCTTCTTGAATGGCTACAACAACTCAAGGGTCCCATATACAGATAAACTCGTGTAACACATGCCATGTACATATTACCTAGAGGTGACAAATTTAGTAAGCTGAGTCAGATTGCGTAAAGGGCCATAACAAGTCGATTTAGGCTAACATGAAACATTTTATATTCACTCCTTCAAAAAAAATCATCAAGTATTATTGTGTTAACAATAGTAACTAAATCTTTTAGGACAACAGTAATATATGACCCAAAAATGATTTTTGGTTATTTGATAATTGTAGGAGCCTTGACAAGGCCACGATAGTGACTGAATGCAAGACAGTTTCAAATGTAACTCAAGTTGAGGAAGTAAATATGGTGATAAAGAGCATCCTTATATGGTCAACAAGTTTCCTCTTCTGGACAGTTCACTCTTAAATGACTACTTTCAGCGTCGCGCAAGCAACCATCATGAACCGAAGACTTGGTGACTTTGAAATACCTGTGATGACATCAAATAATGTCATATTTATATCATCATTTATCCTATGTATATTGCTTGTTTTATATCATTTTATATAAGATTTGGTACTTAATTGGTTAAATGTTTCAATCTCGGTTATTATCAACTAATTGGTGAAAGTTAGCAATAATGGACGTGTTTTGAAGCAAAATGGATCAAGTTAGAGAAAGTCCACTAAACTGACAAGAATACGCCGTATCATTCTAGACAGATACGCTGTATATCAAGATTTGGACGATTATCAAGACCATTGCCTGAATNGTCGATTTAGGCTAACATGAAACATTTTATATTCACTCCTTCAAAAAAAATCATCAAGTATTATTGTGTTAACAATAGTAACTAAATCTTTTAGGACAACAGTAATATATGACCCAAAAATGATTTTTGGTTATTTGATAATTGTAGGAGCCTTGACAAGGCCACGATAGTGACTGAATGCAAGACAGTTTCAAATGTAACTCAAGTTGAGGAAGTAAATATGGTGATAAAGAGCATCCTTATATGGTCAACAAGTTTCCTCTTCTGGACAGTTCACTCTTAAATGACTACTTTCAGCGTCGCGCAAGCAACCATCATGAACCGAAGACTTGGTGACTTTGAAATACCTGTGATGACATCAAATAATGTCATATTTATATCATCATTTATCCTATGTATATTGCTTGTTTTATATCATTTTATATAAGATTTGGTACTTAATTGGTTAAATGTTTCAATCTCGGTTATTATCAACTAATTGGTGAAAGTTAGCAATAATGGACGTGTTTTGAAGCAAAATGGATCAAGTTAGAGAAAGTCCACTAAACTGACAAGAATACGCCGTATCATTCTAGACAGATACGCTGTATATCAAGATTTGGACGATTATCAAGACCATTGCCTGAATTTGAAGAATACGACGTATCCAAATATTGGATACGCCGTATATGAAACTTTGGTCAACATGAAGAACGAACTTGTTTTAGTCCAGATACGCCGTATTCCATTCTGAAGATACGCCGTATCCATCACAAAGACTTCACCACATATCCAAGATAAAGAAGACCTGATACGCCGTATTCATCTTTATGATACGTCGTATTCATCTTTATGATACGCCGTATCAGGAAGGCGGTGTACAAATGTTATGGAATACATTATTCTTGGAACCTACGCGAGGTTACCTGGATACGCCGTATTGGTTAATCCAATACGTCGTATCAACCGTATTCGAAAACTATAAATAGAAAACCTAAAGTCCGGTTTTCAGAGAGCTTTTAACCACCAAGTACGAAACCAGAAGACTAAAGAAAACCAAGAAGGTCCTGCTAGTGCTATAATTCCATAGGAGAACTCTTGTAATTGATATACTACGCTATAATCGTTCGGTTAGCGTATTTTTCCTTTATGATTCATACTTTGATCGTTCTGAATATGATATTGTGTATGATTACTAAGATTATGGGATAATACCTGTAGGTACTAGCCAAGTTTATGATAATTTGATGTTTTGATTTGTTTATGTGGATTGCTTACTAATTCGTTGCATATTAATTATGTTTATCACTTGATTCATGTTTATGCATATGTGATTATTCATTCAACTGATTCTTGCTTATTCAATAAAACCTAAACTCACCATTAGTGTAAAGTGGATGATAAGCATTATTTCGGGAAGATCACATATTACTTGGCTTTATAACTAGATCAATAGTGTTATGACCACTAGGCTAGTAGTAATGAAGTTAGGGCATAAGTGTGTAATGTAAGCCCTCGTAGTTCACCTTGGCAGTGATTTCGTAAGCAGATAAATTATAATCAACAAGTTAGACTTTATGCGGGTTTCGGTTAAATTGTGACAGGATTAATCTTTTTAGAACCTAGGGTTTAGGAAGAAGTACCGCCTAGCTTACATAAGAAAACCACCAACGAAGTGAGTATCATCATTATAACTGTGACAACTGGTAAATTTGGGTGACTTTAAAAACTTCCGCATTACTATTTTTATAAACCCGAGTATTGAAGTAAAATGATTTTGAGGAATTTGGATTAGAAAGTTGAATATATATCAAACGTTTATCGTTTTGAGTAATAATTAGGCTATTTGAGTACTTCGCGTTAGACACTATTTGACTTTGGCACTAGAAATCCTAATGAAACGTATTTTCGGACAAGTAACGATTGAGAATCTTTTGACATAAAAATTCACTTAATTTACCCGAGTCGTAAAAATATGTTTTTTAATTGGGTCTATTATTTAAAAGAACTTTTGGAAATATATTGGGGAATATATATTAAAACACGTGGTGTGTACTTAAAAATAAAAACCCTACCCTTCCCCTTTCTTCTTCCTTGCGCCGGCCACACACACAACACACACACACACACTCATTTTTTTATGATCCAAGTTCAAAAACACAATCCCCATCCATTTCCAATCATTCCTATATAATTTTTATACATCAAAACGACCCAAAACCCTAAAACCCATTTAAATTCGTGGGGTTTGTCATTGTTTTCATCACTTTTGTTGTTGAAATCTTGTTTGGTTTGAAGAAAAGGTAAAGTGGTAAGTATTTCTTGAAGGTTTGACTTTGTTACAAGTCAAACCCACGAATTCTTGTAAAGTTTGGGTAAAACTAAGTGGGTTTTGATGTTTTAATACGTTTTGGTTAATAAAAACATAAGAAAAACAAGTTTGGTATCGATTAGAAGTGTTTGGGATTCGAATTCGTGGTCAAACCATGGGTTTGACCCACGACCCATCTTTGTTTTTGAGGTTTTGACCCATTTTGATGATATTGGTTGTTGTGGTATGTTCCTAGCATGATTTGGTAATGATTTGGTAGTGTTTGGAACAAGATTGGTAAGTTTAGGGAGTGTTTGGATGTATAGTCGAGCACCTAAGGCCCTTGGCCGAAGGTTTGGGCTCGTTTCCCAAGGTCACCGTGGCCTAGTGGGCACGGGTTAGTCCTTGTGGTCATTTTGTGGTTATTTACTTGGTACGTGTATGATTTAGTAGCTCGTTTTGGCGCGTTATGCGAATTTGTGACGAATATGGTAATATGTAGAATTGTGTCGGGATATACACTTGAAAGTGGTAAAATGGTTAAGTTGTCGGAAAACATTGGTAAAATGTGGAATATTGTGACTAGTATGCTTGTGGTATATGTTTATGTGTATTACGTGAATTATGTGAAACATTGAGGTAAATGGGAGTAATACGTATATTTGGTAACGGAAAATATAGTTTTATGTGAAAACGAGTATTTTGTGGTTATGTGTATTATTTTGGTGAAATACGTGACTAAGTGTATATATATTCACTTGTAACTAACGTTTGTTTCCTTGTGTTTGGATCGAATTTCCGGAGTTATAAGGTTGAATACTTTTAGTGGAACGGAGATAGGATTAGAACGAGTGTCGTAGACGACCTCGAATTGATTGGTGTTTGGAGTATTATTGGACATCGGGACTTATATATTTTGTGTGATTATTGTTTGTGCATGTTGAGGTCATCTTGACTTTTTAGTCTTGATTGACTTTGACGATGCCGATTTCATTTGGACATTGGACTTTGAGTAGTTATGTGGACGAGAGGTCATGACTCGGACACGTGGACTTGAATATGTAATGATTCGTTAGAAATCGTTTATTTCAACGAACTTAAATATTAAGTAAGTTTGGAAGTGTACGTATATATATATAATTGCTAGCACATATATATGTATGTACATATACTAACTTACATAATAACTAAGTGATGTAATAAACGAATAATAATAATAACGCAACGATAACTATTAATCGTTAAAAATTAATATTTATCGACGCCTTATTAAAACATAACTAACGAATAAGAACCATAAACGATGAAGGAAATATTTGGACGTACGGACCATAACGGATCCCGAAAGCAAATAATTCTTTCGGCATGGACTATTAAATATTCGAGTACATTATATAACTAGATTCAAACCGACGTTATCGAGTAATATGTGATTTGACCCATTGTAGTAAAGTTTCGGATTGAGTTAACGTTAATAAGTCGTGTAGTATTATCGTTGGACTTATTGGGCTGACGAGTCCAATAAGGGCCCAATAGTAATATTATACAACTAAATTGACGAGAAGTCCATCCTATGACTTGTACGTACGTGATATAACTTGGTGAATACATAAGTAATACGTGAATGGTTGGACTTATCAAGTTGACGGATTTGATAAGCCATCGACCCTTCATGAGACGACTTATTTATTTTATGAAGGCATATCATTTGACCTTGACCACTATGTGCTATATGTTTTAGTATGTGCGTTATATGTGGTTATATGCTATGTGGACTTATTATTTGTTTTGAGCCGTATGTGATTGTTATGGATAGTATATTTGGCTTATAGCCAACGAGTCGAGACTTTGTCTCTAGAATCCTCACTTCGATACCAAAGGATACCAAAATGATACCAAGCGATAACAAGCGTTTTCAAAGAAAGAAAGGATTATTTGGAAAGTAAAAGGAAACCCATTGGGATTATTGGGAGTATAATTATTTTAAGAAGTGGTATTGAGCGAAAGTATATATACTTGAATAGGTCGTGCCGAGTCAATAGTTGCTGTGAAGTCTTAGCCGAATTTTCTTTGCTTACTCGTGTATTGATTGCTTGCTATTTCGAGGTGAGTTTATAGCCCCACTTTTACTCGCATTTATTTTTGAATGATTTCTAAACTTGGGGGAGAAAACATGCTACCCATTTCTTGGACCTGGTATAAATTGTTTTGCTATTGTGTGGACTAGTTTAGGATAGACGAGTAGTTGTCGACCTACTAGGGCGAAACCCTGGTTTGGAGTATACACTACTACGGCCTAGTTCGGGGCAGTAATGGGTGGTTCCTTACTGTTAGTGTTCCCGGCTAGTGTACCGTCGAGATGTGGCCCGCTCGCACCTGACCCTCCGCCTTCTAGAAAGGTGGTAAACTAGTATGAGTATGATTGTGATGGAATTGGAATTGTGATAAGTATAGTATGATTGTCTATGCCTGCCCTAGTCATACACATAGCGCTAAATCCTTCAGGTCCCGTAAGTATTTCGAATGATTAAACTCTATGAACTCACCAGCGAAAGCTGACTTTTAAGCATGTTTTTCTCAGGTAATTGATGAAAGCTTTTTGCTTGGACTTTGGTGAAGCTTGCTTTGGACTTGGTTTGGTTTGAGGGAAATCGATATGCACTCTGATAATATATTTGGACCTATCTTTTATGCTATCTATTTGGGCCTATGAACCCTAAGATCTTGGAATGAATGTAAACTTTAACTTTGTTGATTTGGTTTACTTTTATTTTCTATCTATGATCTTGTTATCTATACTTGTGATGGTACCAATCCCCGTAACACCACAAAAGCTTGTAAGTCTTCCGCTGTACGATTTTTGGGGGTGTTACAATAACACGTAGACAAATCTAGGATTTTATTTGATTAACACACACAAGCAGAAACACAGGCACCGGATTTGATACAAAAATGAAAAATAGATTGAATCCGTCATTTCTAACAAACCACACAGACCATTTATGTAGTTAACTATATTAAAGGATTAGTTTTTGTAAAGAATATACATACGAAAAAGAAACTCATCTGAAAATCTTTATCAGAGATTGTTAGGCTAAGCACAGTCATGACCAGACATGATCTTGCCACATGAGCTTTCTCTCTCCGACGACCAAGTTGCCACAGTGGTGACCAAGTTATTTATTATTATTTTTTTTAATTCAGATATTTTAAACAACAAATTTAAACTTCATTAAAAATAAAACATTACAATACTAATTAAAAACTTAAACTAATAAAACTTAAACCTTACAATACTAATTAAAAACTTAAACTAATAATTTAAGTTGTAGCGTTTCTTGATTGATGCCTTAATCTCAAAAAGTTCTTGTAGTTATCGTGGGGGCAAATTTGGGTCGATTGCTGAATTATAGATAATCAAGTCTTGCTCCCATTTTGATTGGGCCATGAATTCCATTTGCTGTCGTTGGAGCTCAATTTTCTCTCTTTTCATCTCCAGCTCTTTTTCCTTCAACTTCAAGTATGACTCTTCCATGTCCTTATTTTTCCCCGGTTTGACGGCTTGAACTTGAAAAAGGTCTTGGCTAACGAACTAACAAATGATGATGATGGATCACGAGAGGAGGAGGATGATTTCTTCCTCGCTGTTGTGTTGGATATTCAAAAGCAGGTGCACGAAACTGAATTCTTTGATTTAGTGGTGTTATCCCGGTTAATTGAAATGGTGGATCCGGCGAGAAATTCAAATCCGGGGCATTTTGGGGTAGTCGGGATCGTCGGGGGGTTTTTTTTATTTTTTTTTATTTATTATTTTTTTTTTATGAATATGGATGAGAAGTTGTTTGAATTGTGTTTGAAATTGTGTGTTTAGAAGTGTGTTTGAGGTTGGTATTTATAAGGTTGTAATGTGGTAAAGTGTTTTTTTTTTTTTTTTTTTTTTTTTTTTTTTTTTTTTAAATGTTTTTTTTTAAATATTTTTTGGATTTTTGTGTGTGTTAAAATCGGTCAAAATTTCTCTCCATTTCCTCGACCGACGACCGATTGTGACCTTTTTGCCACAGTGGCCTCGACCGATCAAGAAAACCGATCGAGTGTGCCTAGCCTTAGGGTATTATAACATGAACTTTTCATAAAAAAGTTTGAACCCAAAAAAAGGTTAAATACTTTTTGTGAAAAGGTGAATTATATCAATTACAAGAGAAATTATAACATTTACAAAATTGTACATGTTATAATCATGACATACCAATAACAAGGCAATTATAGTACAATATAAAATACACTACAAAACATATGGCAATACTGAAACTACTAAGGCTTGACACACTCGATCGGTCAAGGGGCAAGGTCGACTGATTCCTTGATCGGTTGAGCCCAATGGAAAACAAAAATATCGGTCGAGCAAGGCCAAACTACCCAAATCGGTCTAAATCTTGACCGAGTTTTTTTACACTTTTTTTTCCTAACATAAAATAAAATACAAACAACGCAAAATATTACCATCACTCTACTTCAAATTCAAATTAAAGGCTACAGTACATGCGAGAGGATTAAAAATTCAAATTCAAATTCAAAAATTTCCCTATGTATACCACACTCTTTTGTTTCTCATACACACAACTCACACACAGATTCTCAACAATGTCTCGCAAAGACTTCTCCCAACAATTCCCCAGTCACCACAACTTCTCACAACAATTCCCCAGTCCAACGAAAAATGAAGTTTTGTAACACTCCACCAGAAGATATCTTTCCGGTATTCCAACCGGGAAATGAACCGGTTAACACTCCACCGGTTGTGGAACACCAACCCAATCCGTTTGGACTCACTGAGGATGAACTCCGACTTCTTGAGCATGATGAGGAATTAAGGAGAGAAACAGAAGAGCGGGAGTTACGAGAGGAAGCTGCTCGTATGGAGGAGGAAGCTGCGGAAGCCCAGTCCAACGGAAAATGAAGTTTTGTAACACTCTACCAGAAGATATCTTTCTGGTATTCCAACCGGGAAATGAACCGGTTAACACTCCACCAGTTGTGGAACACCAACCTAATACGTTCGGACTCACTGAGGATGAACTCCGACTTCTTGAGCATGATGAGGAATTAAGGAGAGAAACAGAAGAGCGGGAGTTACGAGAGGAGGCAGGACAACTTGTTCGACATCTTGGAAAGAGAGTATGAAGAGGATCGGATTGCTGAGGCTTTTCAAGAATATTGAGACGAGGGTGAAAACTCAGACTTTTCGTTGTAATTTGTAGTTTCATTTTTATTTCCGTATCGTAGTTTGTTAATCTGTAATTTGTGTTTTCAATTTAATGTTTAATTTATGTAATGTTTTGTTTTTAATGAATTTTAAATTTATTATTTAAAATAATTGAATTTAAAAAAATAAAAAATAAAAAATAACTCGCTCACCGACTGTGGTAATTTGGTCGTGTCTGGTCATCGGAGAGAGAAAGCTGATGTGGCAGGGTCATGCCCAGTCACGACTGTGTCCAGCCTAATTCACCTCTTCATTAGAAGACTACATTTCCCTTGACATGTGATTACCTATCATCCATATGCAGCTCTCCTCACATAATAGAAGATAAGTAACAAACATGAAAGGCCTCATCTATCTGATATAATCAACTACTGTAGGTTACATTTCCACCACCAAGCTAAACCTAACAAAGGGGGGTATCACCTATAACAGTGACTATTCCAATCCACACTCCACCAACATCCAAACACCAATCCCACTTGTTCATACTTATGTAGCACAAAAAGCCATGTTAGCCCATTGAAGTCCCATTTTCTTGCAACTTGAAGAACCGCATCAGATCTTTTGACTCTTAAGACTTGAAAGCTACCATTTATTACATTCTCTTATGTTCTGCATTCTTATTTGAATAGCCTCAAATTTCTTTCTTGCCACACATTGTAAACAGTTGCAGCAAGGACAAGCTTACTAACTACACTTCCAATGCAATTTCTTTTGAGGAGTTGCAGCCATATGCCTTATCACATCTTTCAAAACAATTTGAGTTCCAACTGTATACATCAATTTCACCACCTCACTCCAAACTTTCAATGAGAATATTTGGCATCCACTTACTCATTCTGTCTTGACTACGCAACTTCCCTTGAACTGCAAGCCACAATATGAAAGCATGTCTAGGAATAAGCTGACGATACCACATAATATGACTCCAGTTAACAATAGGTGCATTAGTTCTGAGATCCTTCCATACTTGCTTAACTATGAAGTTTGACTACTAGACCCAAACAGCTCTATCATGTATAGCATCACTTATCTTTGGGACATTAACATAAGAGTAAAATTCACCGTTCGTCCCTAAACTTATCAAAAAACCACTAGGGGTCATTTTAGTCATCTGGAGTCCCTTTTTCAAGTTTTTTATATCACCTAAGTCCCTTGACCCATTTTCCGTCAGTCAACTCCGTTATTTGCTGTCTCTTTTTGTTTTTAGTTGATGGCATAACGGTCTTTTCATATATTTGGATTATTAGTTATATAAATCTTCTACACATTTTATATGTTCAGATCCCTTTCTCCGTCACATCCATATTGTATATTCATCCATTAATGTACATGCTAATTTTGCCAAACAAACTCCAAAAGTTGAATTTTCTTAATTAAATTTGGGTCTAAAACTAATCATGTTTTGGTTTCTGTTTTTGTAAAAACCAAAAATTCAGTTTCAGTTCACTTTAGTTTCGAGCAAAAGCGGGACCAACATGACCTATGCTTTCCCCTACCTTAGATTTAGTTTTGAGCAAAGCCGGACCAGCACGTCCCATGCTTTCCCCTACCTTAGATATATCATAGTACATTTTCATTTTTCAACTCAACATCCTATGTAACTTGCAAAGTAAACATATTATCGCTTGGAATGATGGATAGGTCATTGGCGTCACCCATCTTCGTATGTACCACAAAACTAAAAAGATAAGAATTATGACTATAGACGTCGCCAAATTCATTTTTCTATTGCTTGCATTTATTACAGTACGTGTGATCATCAGAAATAATAACTTTTACAACTGTTAGACAAAAAGCACAGCAATAACAAACGAGTTATATTGCTTATAGGAACAAAAAACCATTGACAACATCCATCTTACACAAACCCACGATCAGCAAAAGCTGGAACAAGAGATGTGACGTGTTACTATGTTTGAACTTCTATGTGAAGCAATAATCATCTTCAGTTTTTGTACTTCATTGTTTCCTTCTCAAACCCGATTGTTGGGAGTTGTTTAGCATACTCCTCGACCTCGCCCCTAATCTTTGCAATTTCAGATTGAAACTTCTCGTCTCCATTCATAGATGCAGTGGCGCAGCTATTAAGGGGCGGGGGGGGGGG
>LBNU01002592.1:113744-124329 GCA_014162995.1 Artemisia annua | reverse complement strand
AAAAAAAAAAAAAAAAAAAAAAAAAAAAAAAAAAAAAAAAAAAAAAAAAAAAAAAAAAAAAACTGGAACATTGAACAAACACAAACAAGAGTATGGTGATTTACATAGAAAAAGAAATTGCTGAGTTTGATTCCGAGTCCATAATTGAAAAATTCAAGGGTCTTAAAGGTCGAAAGGCTGAACTCTAATTTCTTCAATGAATCGAACCAGGTACCAACCGTTTGTCTCCTTTTTAATGTTTATTTGTCTTGGACAAATGTTTAGTTTTTTAGTGATTGAAACTTTTTTTTATATAATAATATTATTTAATTTTTGACCCGACCCGAATCGAATCACCGACCCGAACATATTACCCGAAAAATAGTGTTAGGAAAAAAAAATTTAGATCCCGACCCCCCACTGAAAATTTTCAAGCTTCGCCACTGCATAGATGCAACAAAGTCCTTCAACTTGGTTCCTGATATCAAGTTAATTTACAGAACAAAGAGCTTTATTAGCACAAGTTCAGAAGCTTTTTGTTGACTTTTGATGTCAAACCTACCATTGTTATTATTTCAAATACAAGGCTAATACTCTACAGTCTACACCAACATCTTTTCATGTGTAGCATTTGCGATGGATTTAATTAAGTAAACATTTTTTCATGACAAGCTACAAGTTTTAAGTTAAATACTAGCTTGTTCGACTTCAAAAGTCCAAGTAATTCACTTTTTCATTAACAATGGATAAAAATCTTTATTAGCATACATGAGTTGCTTTTGTTGACTTTTGAGGTCAACCTACCAGATTTTTTCCTATGAAAACACTCACGACCAATAGGGTAATTAGTTATCTTTTGGTAAGATTATAAGAACTCTAACCTGCTGAAGCAGCCTTAATTTTCAAGGCCAACTTGACCGAAGCATCAAATAAAACTTTGACAAAATCTTCCTCGAGAAATCCCCTAGATGTTAGAGCAGGAGTACCTAAACCATAAGAACAAAAAGATATTTCATTTTTAAAGATCAAAAGGTAGAACTTAAAAATCGTAGGTTCTTTTATGATTGCAGGTTTTAGAAATGATGAACTTACCCATACGGATGCCACCAGGTACAATGGCAGAAACATCACCAGGAACGGTGTTCTTTTTGGCAGCAATATGCACCGACTCCAAAACCTTTTCAAACTAGGTAACTTCAAAGAATGTCTAAATAGTACAAATTGACCCAGATATACTCGAATATTGGAGATGAGCTGATATTACAAATTCAATGTTATAGTACCTTGTCTCTTAAATTTACCAACACTAAATGGTTATCGGTTCCACCGGATACAAGATTATACCCCCTCTCTATCGAACTCTGCAAAACCAACAAACATGATATATGTACAATTTAGTTCGCTTATACTAATTTCAGCGTTTAACAATTTCTATTTTTATTTTTCGGGTCCTATCTTCAATTATTTCTCATATGAAGTAATTCGGACTGATGGATTGATACGTCAAATTTTCTTTGAATTAAAGAACATACGATGAATTGAGATCTTTGAATTAAAGAACATACGATGAATGAAAAAGGTGTAAAGGAATACGATTTAAACCTCGATCATATCCATATAGTAGTGATTATGCCCTTGAAGAATGAACAACTAAATAATCAAACTCCAGGGAACTCATGGAAACTAAGCATTTCTGCTACCAAAAGGCCCATACTTTTTATCATAAAGCAATTTTAAGCAGACATATATTGGTCACAATCGGTCCATAGTGTACTACATAACTAATTATTGAACAGTTTTCCAGTTTCACATCAGATCAGCAAGACATTATCCAGGCAAAGTTGGGTATAGAGGGTGACAGTAGTCTAAATTGAGTGATTCACTAGTGACCACTTACTTATTCAAACTATTCAATAGACACACCAAACTAACGCATTACCCACCCTGCTACATACTTGTTATGAAGATTATTTAATTTACTAAGAGTCGTTCTAATTCTCTATTTAGATTATTTAATTTTCTTATATAATTTGCGGAATTCGTTTTGGTGTATTTACTAAGAGTCGTTCTAATTCTCTATTTAGATTATTTAATTTTCTTTATGTATTATCTCTTTGTTGTACTATAACTCTTAGGTTTTCATAAGCTCGTCTGTTTTGTATCCTATAATTTATATGGTTAAGAAGATCTTCATATTCCAAAATCTGTTCTTGTTTGTTTTCTATTAGTTTTCTTCGAACATTTTCTTTAAGATCCATTATGCTGTATAGATTTGTTTTATGTATTGATTTCGTTCTGTCTTTAAAGACTTTAGTGTCTTCCTTTTTAATTTTAGAAAATAATTTGCTTTTTGTTGCTCTAATGATATATAAAAGATATTGTATTTCAAAAATTTTAATTTCTATAATCTTATCAATATTTTCTATATTTATAGTTAAGGAACCGTGCAGTGAAGCAATAACCTTGTTGCTCATAACTTTTCACACATATTCTGAATAATATTAGATAAGTTACTTACTTGTTTTACTAATTTGTTATTATGTGTTTCATCAAAAGCTGGTGGTCCAAGAAATGAACCTTGTTTAGATATAGATGGTCTAGAATTTCTTTTGTTTTCAAAATTATCTGTATCTTCAATTTGTACTCTAGAAACTGAGCGTCCGAAGATGCCATTGCTTTTGTTTTCTTCTAACTCTATGACTGGTGGTGGCTATTATTTTTAAATGTTATACTGTGGTGGCTATTAGATAGTGCATAATTTATTTGATATGTAATCGAAAAGGGGTGATTTCCTTTTCTCATAAAGTCAGTTCTAAGTAATTTATACCTAATTGTTATACTATCAGATAGATTGCTATCATATAAAGACATACCTACTTGTATATTTATATCAAACTTCATTTTTGTTTCCTTAAGATTTTAAGATTTCCTCGACCTCTAGCAATAAGAGCATCATTTAAATCTCTTAATCTATCGTCTCTGATTTCTAACTGTACTCTTGAATCAATTCCTTGACCAAAAGTACTTTTTAACAAAAATTGTATAGTTGAAATATGTATATATGCGATCCTTCCTTTTTCTTTGATATTTCTTAATTGTCTTTCTAGCTGTTCTTTATTTATTATTGGAATTCTAACGTTTCCTTGTGTACTTTCTATTGGGATTATTTCTTCTCCTGTCATTATTCTGAAGTGTAGTTCATTGGTTCTAGATAGAAGATTTTTTACTGAATCCCTAAGGGAGAAATTAAAATTATGTTTACTTTTTAAATCAAAATCTGCTTTCTGGATTTTCTTACTGTTTACTAATACATCCTTAAAATATTTTCCGTTGTTTTCTACGTTCGAAACTAATGTAATATTTTCTTCAGACATGACTACTGCATATAGAAGTAAGTTGGATATACCTGACTTAGTGGTTGGATTCTGAATTCTTGAATGAATTGTGATTTGTAAAGGATAGTTGCCCAACGCCTTACTATTAACGCTCTTCAGGGACTTTGCTAAACTTCAACCTATCTTTGAGGCAATTCCAGAAGCTTAGAAGAGAGTTTATAAAACCACACTCTTTGGATTTATTTTATTTCACTCTGATTCAAGTGGTTACATAGCCTCTCCTTTTATAGTGCAAGGAGGTAGGTATAAAGACGCGTTGCAATAATGCAACTCATAGATCAACGGCTAAAATTAAAAGTTACAAAAGTAAAAGTAGGTGGCTCATTATTGTCCGACCTATAAAAGGACGCGACTTTATTAAAGCCTCACATGGGACTGAAGTGCTTACATTATTATTATCTTTCGTAAGCGCTTACATCATTTCTTCTAGATTAAGTCCTTATTCGTCAAAAGTCGTGGAGATTTCTGGGCCTTGAGGGCTTGAATCTGTTGGGCTGTTTTCTGGACTTGTGTTTGGGTAGTTATGCATGCAAAGATGGGATTTGCAAACTTTGCTAATCCTTTCGCACAGTGCTTCCTTGAGTTCTTCCGGGGCCTTTCAAAGATTCCATCAAGATTGTGGAATTTTTCTTCAAATTTCTGTATGGCTGCTGCGTCTCCTTCCATCATTGGTTTGGAAGTTTTTGAGTAAACCAACAGTGTTGGAGACATATAGTTTATCTTTATTTTTGAATAGTCGCCTCTACCGTGTTTGCTTCCATCTTTTCCTAGCAGTCTTCCGTGGTCGAAGACACCCATGATTCCTTCTGTGTAAATTTCTTTTCCTCCAAAGTTGGTTCCCCGGAGACTTTGGCTTTCTGCGTAATTTCCGTTACTGATTCCTAGTTGAGCGATCGTTATGCTTGACAGAATCATTTCTCCATCTTTATCAAATATTGCGTAGCTAGAATAGCACTTAAGGAATATTTCGTTTCCTTTTGCTATGAAGTTCTTATATACTGAGATGGCGTCTTGAAGCTTTTCTGGAAAAACCTTTGCTTCTTCTAATGTCTTTCCATTTATGTATATTGTGATTCGCTGATTCTGGCTTTCTTTTTGTCATCGTGATTTCTTTGTATGCTTCCTCGAGGGCCTTCTCTGCTTCTTCTCTAGTTGAGTAGCTTCTGTGTGTGTATGGCCTTCCAGTTGCAATTTGTGAGACTGTTCCCCAATTTGTGTAGTACTTTTCTTTGTTACTCTTCTTGGTTATGTTGTTTACATACTCCAAGGCTGACTTTGCTGAAGTGGTGCTACTGCTTGCTTCGCTTTTTTCTTCTTTTTTGATTTCTTTCTTTTCTTCTTTGACTTCTGGTTCTTCAATTGAGTTCTTCGTGCTCCATGCTTTGATCATTTTTTCTAGCTCTGCCTTTTTCGTTACTGCTTCTTGCTTTTGCCTTTCGAGAGATGTAATTCTGATTTCGAGCTGCATAGCTTGGTTTTTGAGCTGCTTCATGAATGATTCGTCTGAGTGCTCCATTCTCTTGTTAGTGTATCCGCAAAGCTGTTATCTTCGGATTTTATATATCTGATGTATGGATCAAATTGTTGTAGGTATCCCTGCCAGTTGACAAGTCTTCCTTTGCTTCTGTCTGCTTTTAAGTCGTACTTGAAAAAACCTGTTGCGTATTTTGAGTCGGTTCTTAACTCAAAACGAGTAGGTAGTAGTTCCATCTTCCATTTATTTAGGGTTCTGATGATGGCTAGAACTTCCTTTTCATGGATAGTGTAATTGATTTCTGCTGGTTTGAAGGTGCCTGACAGAGTTTTTTGGTTAGTTTCTGGGTTTCTTTGAATATCATTTGGTTGTTATCACATTTGTGATCTGTATAGCTTAAATTTTTGTCCTCTTGGAATGTATGACTCGATTTATCACATTTGTGATCTGTATGCTTTGTTTCACCCGTAAGGTGATCTTCCTTTTCAGGAATGCTTATATCTTCTTTAGCTTTTTGAATTCTTCCGAATTCATCAAGGCAAAGAATATTTTTACCATTCTGTATAGCTAACATACAACCAGCCCAGGTTGTTTCTGACGCATCTGTTTCGATTATTAGAAAATCACTGTTCTTAGCATTGTATAATTCTGGCAAAATTGTCAAATTTTCTTTTAATAATTTTACTGCGTTTGTATCCTCTTCCCCCCATGACCAAGGAGTTTTTTCTGAAATTTTCTTTTGTAAAAGACTTCTGTGTTTTGCAAATTTTTTTGAAAATCCTTGATCTGCGATATAATTTATACAACCGAGAAATCGTTGTATTTGTTTTCTATCCTCAAGTTTGTTGGGAAAAAGCATAATTTTTTCTTGTGTATGTGGAGCAAGTTTAAGTACTCCATGTTCGCCAATCTCGAGTCCCAAATACTCGATTTCTGTTTTTAGGATTTTACTTTTTGAAGCTGATAGAATTATACCAACTTCCTTGACTCTTTCTAAAACCTTTTTAACACGAATCATGTGTTCTGCTCTTGTTTCTGAAAATACGATAATGTCATCGATGTATACTAAACAGTATTCGTCCATTCCATTAAAGTTTTTATCCATAAATCTTTGATAAATACTTGGTGCTTGTTTTAATCCAAATGGCATAACATTCCATTCGTAATGTTTCTGTGGCGGACATGAAAAGGCTGTTAATCCTTTCGTATTTTCATGTAATCTAAGTTGCCAATAGCCAGATTTAGCATCAAATGTGCTGAAAAAGTTTTTTCCTTTAAGTTTTTCTAGAATATATGTCTTATGAGGTAACTTATAGGCATCTCCTATAGTTGCTTCATTCATTTTTTTATAAGGTAACTTATAGGCATCTCCTATAGTTGCTATGCAGCTCGAAATCAGAATTACATCTCTCGAAAGGCAAAAGCAAGAAGCAGTAACGAAAAAGGCAGAGCTAGAAAAAATGATCAAAGCATGGAGCACGAAGAACTCAATTGAAGAACCAGAAGTCAAAGAAGAAAAGAAAGAAATCAAAAAAGAAGAAAAAAGCGAAGCAAGCAGTAGCACCACTTCAGCAAAGTCAGCTTTGGAGTATGTAAACAACATAACCAAGAAGAGTAACAAAGAAAAGTACTACACAAATTGGGGAACAGTCTCACAAATTGCAACTGGAAGGCCATACACACACAGAAGCTACTCAACTAGAGAAGAAGCAGAGAAGGCCCTCGAGGAAGCATACAAAGAAATCACGATGACAAAAAGAAAGCCCGAATCGGCGAATCACATAAGCAGGATGATGCACCTCGAAAGAGAAAGTTCATTCAAAAGTAGAAAATTGAACTATACAGACTTTACAGCCTGCTGGAAAAAGTTAGTAGAGTTCAAGGAAGACGATTTCATCAATCAGTACTACCCAAGGAAAAGACAGAATCTAGGACCTAAAGCAGTCCTATTACCAGGAATAAATTTAAGGGAAGCTTGGGAACTAGTTTCTCTAGGTTTTGCAGACACAATATACATAAATGGAAAGACATTAGAAGAAGCAAAGGTTTTTCCAGAAAAGCTTCAAGACGCCATCTCAGTATATAAGAACTTCATAGCAAAAGGAAACGAAATATTCCTTAAGTGCTATTCTAGCTACGCAATATTTGATAAAGATGGAGAAATGATTCTGTCAAGCATAACGATCGCTCAACTAGGAATCAGTAACGGAAATTACGCAGAAAGCCAAAGTCTCCGGGGAACCAACTTTGGAGGAAAAGAAATTTACACAGAAGGAATCATGGGTGTCTTCGACCACGGAAGACTGCTAGGAAAAGATGGAAGCAAACACGGTAGAGGCGACTATTCAAAAATAAAGATAAACTATATGTCTCCAACACTGTTGGTTTACTCAAAAACTTCCAAACCAATGATGGAAGGAGACGCAGCAGCCATACAGAAATTTGAAGAAAAATTCCACAATCTTGATGGAATCTTTTAAAAGGCCCCGGAAGAACTCAAGGAAGCACTGTGCGAAAGGATTAGCAAAGTTTGCAAATCCCATCTTTGCATGCATTGCTACCCAAACACAAGTCCAGAAAACAGCCCAACAGATTCAAGCCCTCAAGGCCCAGAAATCTCCACGACTTTTGACGAATAAGGACTTAATCTAGAAGAAATGATGTAAGCGCTTACGAAAGATAATAATAATGTAAGCACTTCAGTCCCATGTGAGGCTTTAATAAAGCCGCGTCCTTTTATAGGTCGGACAATAATGAGCCACCTACTTTTACTTTTGTAACTTTTAATTTTAGCCGTTGATCTATGAGTTGCATTATTGCAACGCGTCTTTATACCTACCTCCTTGCACTATAAAAGGAGAGGCTATGTAACCACTTGAATCAGAGTGAAATAAAATAAATCCAAAGAGTGTGGTTTTATAAACTCTCTTCTAAGCTTCTGGAATTGCCTCAAAGATAGGTTGAAGTTTAGCAAAGTCCCTGAACAGCGTTAATAGTAAGGCGTTGGGCAACTATCCTTTACAAATCACAATTCATTCAAGAATTCAGAATCCAACCACTAAGTCAGGTATATCCAACTTACTTCTATATGCAGTAGTCATGTCTGAAGAAAATATTACATTAGTTTCGAACGTAGAAAACAACGGAAAATATTTTAAGGATGTATTAGTAAACAGTAAGAAAATCCAGAAAGCAGATTTTGATTTAAAAAGTAAACATAATTTTAATTTCTCCCTAGGGATTCAGTAAAAAATCTTCTATCTAGAACCAATGAACTACAGTTCAGAATAACAGGAGAAGCAATAATCCCAATAGAAAGTACACAAGGAAACGTTAGAATTCCAATAATAAATAAAGAACAGCTAGAAAGACAATTAAGAAATATCAAAGAAAAAGGAAGGATCGCATATATACATATTTCAACTATACAATTTTTGTTAAAAGATACTTTTGGTCAAGGAATTGATTCAAGAGTACAGTTAGAAATCAGAGACGATAGATTAAGAGATTTAAATGATGCTCTTATTGATAGAGGTCGAGGAAATCTTAAGGAAACAAAAATGAAGTTTGATATAAATATACAAGTAGGTATGTCTTTATACAATTAGGTATAAATTACTTAGAACTGACTTTATGAGAAAAGGAAATCACCCCTTTTCGATTACATATCAAATAAATTATGCACTATCTAATAGCCACCACAGTATAACATTTAGACCAGTCATAGAGTTAGAAGAAAACAAAAGCAATGGCATCTTCGGACGCTCAGTTTCTAGAGTACAAATTGAAGATACAGATAATTTTGAAAACAAAAGAAATTCTAGACCATCTATATCTAAACAAGGTTCATTTCTTGGACAACCCGCTTTTGATGAAACACATAATAACGAATTAGTAAAACAAGTAACTTATCTAATATTATTCAGAATATGAGTGAGAAGTTATGAGCAACAAGGTTATTGCTTCACAGCACGGTTCCGGTCTAATTGATTAACTTAATGTATAATGGACTAAATTTTACTCTTGAAATAGTTAGATTGCTAGTTTTGAACCCCCGCGTATGAATGCGGGTTGTAAAAATAATAACTTTTTAAATATTGATAACTTTTTATGTTTAAATCCGCGTGTAAATACGGGTTGTAAATGCATATAAAGAATATGTTTAATAAGTTTTATGTTCGAATGACGAATTTGATTAAACACCCTACCAAGGAGCTAGAGGCAAAAGAAAAAAAATTATGGTCGTAGGAGAAGAGCTTGACGTCATTAAAGATAAGATCTTTATTATGTTTTCTAAAGAAATGTTGAATCAGTTGGAAAAAGCTTTCTCCTTTGGAGAAAAAGGCGAGGGTTCACCCCCACTCCTTGCAAAAAGGATGGAGGTCCCCTGGAAGCAACATCTCTACCTTCGTAAGGGTAATTGGTAAGGATGCCTACATCTCACATCCTCATATCATGTGGAAGATGGGATTGGGTACCGTTGATTTTTTATTTTGTTAAGGAGAAATGTTGAACTCGTTTCTATATCTCCAAGAAGCCAAAGAGTAGTTTGGACTACAACGTCAAAGAACATGACGTGGGAGGGCATAAGCATGGCTATATCTGCTAGGCTAATTGAATCTTCTAAATTTAAAATAGTTAAATTGGAGTATTGACTCATTTTTTATACAAAGATGTACTAGTACATGTTTGATATAATAGTATACCATGCTATATATTGAATACGTCGAATATCAAACCAATTTATCTATTGACTCAATTTCCTATTTCCGTTTGTTTTGCCACGAGCAACTTTATGTAGCCGTTTCAAGAGTAAAAAGCAAGAGATGTCTAAAAGTGTTGTGTTGTGACAAAAACGGCAACTACACCAACTCTACAACCAACGTTGTATATAGAGAAGTTCTTCATAGATTATAAACTATATTTAATTCGGTTATTATCAACGTTAGGTTTTGTTTAACGTTATCATTTTCTTGATAATGGCATGTTTAGTTTATTATTTGTTTCATAGCATTATTGTGCTTGTATTTGTATTTGCTATTCACATTGAATTTTTTTGTCCTTTGATATTTATTTGTAATGTTTAATGCTAGGTTTTGATACAATATGACAGTTGTTCATATTAATTTTGTTCGTATTTTTTTTCATTAAAAATACTTCGCCAATTAGTAAACTTTGAAAAATACTTAGACAAAAAATATAAAAATATAATGATATCTTTTCTTTTCTAACTAGAAATACATAGACAAAAAATAAGAAATAAACTTTGAAAATATCAAAAGAACAAGATAAATCAAAATATAGGAGTGACATGACTAGTAAACTTATCCCACATCGCTTGAATAGGAAAACTTTCAAGAGAAAAAACTCTATATAACCAAAGCTTCCACCTTATTTTGAAACATAGCTAAGCTTTAAATGTTATAAAACATTAATTGTGTGTTCCTAAACAAGCTTTTTTGAGCTTATAAGTTACGCAAACTTTAGTTTGAGTATAAGATCATTTTTTATAATTTTTATAATTGCAAGCGAGCTTTCGAGCTCGAGCTTGAGTTAATAAATGAGCCTATCAAGTTCGATCTTTTATACGGACATATTAAGCTTGAAAGTTAGTTTATTGTAAGAGTAAAAAAAAAGTTATAAATCTAAAACGAGCTTCGAGCTCGAGCTCGAACAACAAAAAAATATACGAGCTCGAGCTCGAGCCAATTTGCAAAATTTTATTCGAGCTCGAGCC
>LBNU01002592.1:98332-113735 GCA_014162995.1 Artemisia annua | reverse complement strand
GCTAATTGGAATCTTTCTAAATTTATGTTAATTGCGGCAGTATGACTATTTTCTATCCACAAGACTGTCTTCAGGGTACTGTCTTGGTAATAGATATCCGCGTTTATCATATTGAATACGTCGATATCAGAATTTATTATTGACTCAATTTCCTTTTCCGTTGTTTTGGCCAGCGGCGAATCTTGTATGTAGCCGTTACAAGAGTAAAGCAAGGGATTACAAGAAGTGTTGTTGTTGTGACAAACGCACATTACACCACTTTACAAACCATGCTATATAGAGAGGTTCTTCATGCTTCATAACTATATTCTTATCGGTTTCGTATCAGTTAGGTTTTGGTTTAACGGTTATTTCTTCGTGTGAGGCTGTTTAGTTATATTATGTTGTGTTCGATGGATTATTGTGATGTTTTGTATCTTGATTATTCACATTGGATTTTTTTGTCGTTTGATATTTATTTGTAATGTTTAATGCTAGGTTTGATACAATATGACAGTTGTTCATATTAATTTTGTTCGTATTTTTTTCCATTAAAAATACTTCGCCAATTAGTAAACTTTGAAAAATACTTAGACAAAAAATATAAAAATATAATGATATCTTTTCTTTTCTAACTAGAAATACTTAGACAAAAAATAAGAAATAAACTTTGAAAATATCAAAAGAACAAGATAAATCAAAATATAGGAGTGACATGACTAGTAAACTTATCCCACATCGCTTGAATAGGAAAACTTTCAAGAGAAAAAACTCTATATAACCAAAGCTTCCACCTTATTTTGAAACATAGCTAAGCTTTAAATGTTATAAAACATTAATTGTGTGTTCCTAAACAAGCTTTTTTGAGCTTATAAGTTACGCAAACTTTAGTTTGAGTATAAGATCATTTTTTATAATTTTTATAATTGCAAGCAAGCTTTCGAGCTCGAGCTTGAGTTAATAAACGAGCCTATCAAGTTCGATCTTTTATATGGACATATTAAGATTGAAAGTTAGTTTATTGTAAGAGTAAAAAAAAGTTATAAATCTTAAACGAGCTTCGAGCTCGAGCCAATTTTCAAAATTTTATTCGAGCTCGAGCCGAGTAGCTAATAAACGAGCCTAGCTCGTTTAGGCCAAAACTCGACTCGGCTCGGATCGTTAACACCCCTAACCATCAGTACCTAAAAATATTGTTTTACCTTTCTAAAAATGGATACAGTCTCTAAAAATATTGAGGAATTACAAGCACTAATGGAAAAACTACAAATTACACAAACAACCGATAGTAGTGAAGACGAAATTGAAACACTAAACAAAATAAATGAACAAAAGATCGCCCTTGGAGAATCTTCAGATGAATCAGAAGAAGATTCGGAACAAAATTATAACTATCCAAACTATGAGGTCGGAGATTCATCCAGAAGCAGAAAAAGAGGAATTAAATATGAAGACTACGTCTTTCATAAAGGATATCATAAAAAGGGAAAAACATTTGTCGAAGAACAAAATTACCAAGAAAGCATTGAAACAGAAGTGTTAGACATAAATTGTGGAAGCACTGAAGAAAAAATGGAAAAAATAAATAATTGGTCTAACAAAATATCTCTAGATATACAAGTGGGAAATAGTCTTAAAGAATTAAGCCTCACAGATTTATATGTTTCACTTAAGAAAAGCACAGCCATATATAATCAATTCACCAGAGTACCTTACGACTGGATCAGTAATAGAAGCATTTAAATATCCGAATGATATATAGAGAATTTACAGGAAGAGACAGCTATGCTTTTCAATCAGATATACAAAGAAACGCAGAAAGCATAAAAGCCTATAATCACATAATAAATATGAGAATATGCGACATGTGTTTACTTGAACCTTTTCTTTGTGAATATGAAACATGGTTTTACAAAATAGATAGAGAAACCCAACTAGCTAATCTAGATTTAATATTTAGAAAGCTTCCATCTATGGTAGGAACTAAAACAGAGGAACATTATAAAATAAGCTACTCTCAAGGAAATACGACTGATACACTAGGAGGAAGAATAAAGGCTATCGAAGAATGGATGAACATTAGTTCTGAAAATAAAATAGCCAAGAAAGAAGCACAAATAAGCCTCTGTTGCAGTAAACAAAATAACATTGGTTTACCAGGAAATTACGGTTGTGATAGACCCAAGAGATACAAAAAATATAGAAAGAAGAAATACAGGTATAAGAAATGGAAACAGGTTCCATATAAGAGAAAATATAAATCATTTTATAAAAAGAATAAAAGACAAAACTATTTTCGAAGAAGAAAACAGGACGAAAAGAAAAAATTTTGTCCATTAGGAAAATCCTCATGCCGTTGTTGGCTTTGTAAGGAGGAAGGGCATTATGCAAATAATTGTCCCAAAAGAAATAGTAATACAGCCAAACCTATGATAGAAATGTTTAATTTAGTTAAGCAATTTAAGCAGACATATATTGGTCACAATCGGTCCATAAAGTGTACTACATAACTAATTATTGAACAGTTTTCCAGTTTCACATCAGATCAGGAGGCACAAAATCAGACATTATCCAGGCAAAGTTGAGGGTGACAGTAGTCTATAAATTGAGTGATTCACTAGTGACCACTTACTTATTCAAACTATTCAATAGACACACCAAACTAACGCATTACCCACCCTGCTACATACTTGTTATTTTGCATTATTTTTGGGTAATCCACGGGGTTTGAACCCACCGTCACACAGACACTTTACCCTTTTCTATGGCTATAAAATGATCATATATCGAAACAACAAGTCCCGAGATGTACAAAACTCATCCTGCAAGTTAAAGCCTAAAAATTAAAATCCTAATATTAGGCACACTACACAAACATTTATTCTCATGAATTAATACTGTATAACAGAATAATGATATTAAATCACCTACTCCTAAACTAACTAAATTCATAAATCCATTAAAAAAATCACTTACTTGAACATAGATCATTAATTACCAAGGTTAATTTCTTAATCCCTAATTTGGTGTTGTGATGGGTAAAGGGGAATAAAATGAATGCGACTGATGATGATGAAATATGTGTAATGGTGAAGTGAAACCGGGATCTGAAAAGTGGAGATCTTGGTTTCTACGAGGTGAAAGGACAAGTCATCATGTGTCTGATGAAGGTAGGTAACGTCCACCATTGATGATGTGTGTGTGTTTTTGTGAAGGTCTCTTAGTTTTGTGGAGGGTAACCAAAAGGAGAAGAAAAGCCAGTTTAGAAACAAAAAGAGACAACAAATAACGGAATTGACTGACAGAAAACGGGATAAAAACTTGAAAAAGGGACTCCATATGACTAAAATGCCAAGGGACTCTTAACATAATGTAGCACCGGGAACCACCTTAGCATTATTATTCAATATGGACTCATAAATGGTCAAGGGGACAAAGAGCTATCAAAACACCATCTATCATGGCAAATGAATATATTCTTCCCATTTCACACTTCATACTTTTGAAGAAACGAGGATATCCCATATGCTCCTATTTTTTTATTTTATTTAACCACATTGACCCATAGGGTTTCTTTTCCTTCAATTATTTCCAAAAGTGCTTTAATAAGAACCTCATTCCACTTATGCAATGTTTTTATACCCATACCTCGTTGTTCATTAAGCATACATATCACTTTCCAAGCTACTCTTGCTTTGCCCTTAGCTGACTCACAGAATTCCATAAGAATCTTTTATAAAGATCTTCATATGTATTATCCCCCGACGTCCTTTAACTATATGCTGAGTATGATTTAATATCCATCTATATTATGTTTTTTTGCCAAAGAAAAAAATATTAAAAAAATAAATAAATAAAATAAAAAAAAAAAAATAAAATAAAAAAAATAAAAAAAAATATAATAATAATAATAATAATAATAATAATAATAATAATAATAATAATAATAATAATAATAATAATAAAAAGAACCAAACAAACAAACAAGAAGCTAGAACTGAAAGTTTCTAAAACTAGAAGCAACACAAAATGGATACCACTCACCAACAACAAGCTCATAGGGTTGTACCATTGTTGTTCTCGTTGTTCATCATCCTGTAATGTTCAAACCCATGCAGTTAAGATTATGTTTTTTTATGGTGGGATGGCGTTGAGAAACCAAAGTACCATTCGGCAATGCAAAATAATACACTTGTTCAATGGTTATCACTGTCATAAATCATTACGATTCAATTCAAATCATATCGAGTTTATGTTGAGCCCTCTACCAAGATCACAAGAATTGAAAACTCTAATTGATGGTAGACTTAAGGATGAATATCAATTTTCATTCTTGTATAAAGTATACTAGTTTTGTGGCATTGAACTCAATGTTGACGCTTCTGTGAGTTTGGCATCTTTAATTATGATATGAATCTAGATTTGCTTCTACACTGCCGGATGGTTGAAGGGTACTCATGAATTGGTGCAACTTCATGTGCACCAGTTGTTCTAACAGAGGTTAAACATCCCACGCATCGGAATGCCCAATCTTGTTTACGAAGGCTGATGGCAAATCGTCATTTGACAAGGTATTTAGTAGAGGATTGGATGTCTTTATCTTGATAACCCTGTCATTCGACAAGGTAATATGAGGGTGGATGTGAAGGTCATCCCCAATGATGGGCAAGTGCTGTCATTTAATATTGATAGGAGTACCATAGTGGGTAAGCTTAAGGCTCTCATATTCCAGGCACAAGGCACTCCAGTTGGCTCACACATGATATACCAAACCAACTGTTGACACGTTTTGTTAACGATGTTTATACTCTTGTTGATTACTATGTAAATGAAGGTTGTTGACCGTATAAATACTCCTTAATGCCTCTGCATGTGACGTATGATGTAGGCGACACAATAACCATATAGGTTGCGCCACATCATTGGGCTTTAAGTTTTGATCAACGAGGCTCGTACGGGTATGCTTCCTCATTAGGATAAGGTCTTGATCTTTCATGGTACCCCCAACTAGAAGATTACCAGATGTTACGGGCTTACCCCATCTATGGTGGTATGACTCTCTTGTTCACTAAAGCCATATAGCTAGTACCATAGCAAAAAAATCTTACCAATGGTACCAACTATATGACATCAACGAACAAGAGAGTCATACCACCATAGATGGGGTAAGCCCGCAACATCGGGTAATCTCTTAGCTGGTACCATCAAAGATCAAGACCATATCCTCATCAGGAAGTATACCCGTATGCGCCTCATTGATCAAAACTTCAAACACGTAATGATGTGGTGCAACTCATATGGTTATTGCGTCGCCTATATCAAACGTCACATGCAGGGGCATTAAGGAGTATTCCATATATAGTAGGTAGCCTTCATTTACATAGTAATCGGCAAGAGTACGAGCATCATTAACAAAACGTGTCAACAATGGTTCGTATATCATATGTGAGCCAACTGGAGTGCCTTGTGCCCGGAATATGAGAGCCTTAAGCTCACCCACTGTGGTACTCCTATCAACATTAAATGACAACACTTTCCCACCATCGGGGATAACCTTCACGTTCACCCTCATATTACCTTGTCGAATGACAAGGTTATCAAGATAAAGACATCCGGTCCTCTTTACCAAATACCTTGTCAAACGACGATTTGCCATCAGCCTTACCCCTTCATAAACAAGATTAGGCATTCTAATGCGTGGGATGTTTAACCTTTGTTGAACAACAGTATGTCCTCACATGGTGTACAATATATATTGCACTTGAAGTCGCACCAATTCATGAGTACCCGGTACCCTTCTAACTTTAGGGTCTAGTCATCCGGCCACCACAAAATATGGACTGAAGTGTAGAAGCAAATTCAGTCGGAATTAAAGATGCCAAACTTATAGACTGTTTGGTTCACAGCAACTGCGTCAACATGGAGTTCAATGCCACAACACTAATATACTTTTTACAAGAATGGAAATTGATATTCATCAAGTCCGCTATCAATTAGAGTTTCAATACTGTGACCTTGGTAGAGGGCTCAACATAAACTCGATACGAATTGAGTTGAATCGTAGTGATTTGTGACGGTGATCGTCATAAGTTGGTTTGAAGACCATTGAACAAGTGTATTCCTGAGGATTTTGCATTGCAAATAGGTACTTTGGTTTCTAAACACCATCCCACCATAAAAAGCATAATCTTAACTGCATGGGTTTGAACATTAGCATGGAATTGTATTTGCCTTTTGAGTTGCCTGATGGTGTCATTGGGCCTAACAGCAATCTGAAATGGCCTCATAGGGTCCAAATGATGGTGGATAGTTATATTGATTGTACCATTGTTGTTGTTGTTGTTCATCATCCTGTATATGTAAAGTACAATAAAAAACAAGATTTAAGAACAATCTACCATATTGACTAATACACATACAGTCCTACTATGTTACAATATCACACATATATATCAGTCATTGTATTATTGTTCCAAGACTTACTATACGGTAAATTATCCAAACAAAATAGTAGTAGTAGCAGTAGGAGAAAAGTTATACTATAAAAGCACTCATACTATATAAGTCATATTATAAAAGCAATTATAAAAACAGTAGGAGAAAAGTTATACTATAAAAGCAGTCATATGTTGCAGCTAGAAAACTATCCTAACAATAGTTTGTCACTGTACCATTAACAACACCTATCGAATGGATAATATCAGCTTAAAAACATTAAAGATTAAGTTTACCTCGATAACCGTGTGGTTCAATCGCTTCTCAACTTTCTCCATAATCATCTTGTCCCTATCACCACACAGCAAGTTGAATACAACTCCTGTTGCATCAACAAAAGTATTCGTAAGATTGAAATTAACCAAAAGCGAAAAGTAAAATGGTTTGCTATCTTCAGTTAAGACTTCTTTTGGTTGACAATTCAATTGAATATTATCTCCAAACATAAGTACATCAGTTAAAGTATGCTTAAATATACTACCAAATGTATGATGTTTGTCTGCAGCAATGAAAACCAGGAGGTAATAATAGATACCAAGGAATTCTTACACCTTGAGCAGGAGCGGTCCAAGTATACTTCCATGTCAGGCTCATCCGGAGAATCAGATTTACTGGCAGATCAAAATTAACCACCAGATTAACCTGAACAAGTGAACAATGTACACATAACCAAATCAATATAAAAATAGAAATAAAAAGAGGTAGTGTTTATGTTTGGGTATGTTTATGTTTGGGTATGGGTAATAGTACGTTTGTATAATAGAGCAAACCTTAAATGGATCAATCCCTTCATAAAGATATTTAACATCTTTTGTTATAAGAATCTGACAAAAACCCTTGTTGTATAGGTCGAGCAGCGTCTCCCTATGTTTTTGTTCAAGACCATCATGAGCTATTGCCGTGTTGAAGTTTTGCAACTCTTTAATCACGACATATAACTTATCAGCAAGTTCAATTGAGGGGACAAACATAACAACCTGCTTGTTAGTCACCCTGTATTCTACTATCTTGTTAGCAGTAACATCAATCGTGGATTCATGGATTGCTCATCAGGCACATTCACTTTAACAAGCTTCATAGCTGAATCGAAAAACGTAGATTCCATCTTTACAAACACCTGCGCATGGTTACAAAAAAATATATTGTAATCATGGATGAAAAACAAAAAACATACATAACTCCATATTTTATCATGTATAGACAAAGGACATGAGCAATGTGCTTTTAATAACATATCTAATGATCCAGCTGCAGTTAATTTAAACACTTACGCTTGCGTCTATCAAGTTCAAGAGGAATGCTAGAGCTGCTAATCTCAAAACCATATGGAACATTGTTGCTGATTGACATTCTTTGGTAATTTGTTAGGGGTTTCATTAGAAGCATTGCTTAATTGATGTAATTTTGAGTTCAGTCTTCTAATTAGTGGTTGTCGTGACTTTGAGCATGTTCAAAGCACGTGGTCGTTTCCTGTAGAGTGGTGCATTACCACTCTCTTGTGTACTTCAACCATTTTTTTTTCCATTNTTTACAGTTTCAGAGTAAACGAATAATATAGCATAATTAATTAATCCAAGACCAGATCTAATTCAAACTAACAAGGATTCAATACAACAAAAACTATATATTTATTACCTTGAGAGATGATTGAATTGTTACAACTGGAATTTGGCAGTGTTGTACTCTTTTTCTTTTTTACATGTCGGATAACTTCTTAAACTTGCCAACGCGTTACATCAATGTTTAATGTGCCATGAAAATGTTTTTGATCAAGTGTTTTATAGATGTGTGTTTCATAAATGTTTTTGGAGAGTGAGGAAGAGGGGTAGGTATGGTTGGTTTTTTTATATAATTTCATTTTAGTTATATTCTGTACCTTTTCAACGGTCAAGAAGGCTGTTCAAAAAAAAGAAAAAAACGGTCAAGAAGTAGCCAATGGAAATTAGGGAGTTGGAGCCGGGATAGGATTCTCTCAAGTTACTTGAGTCAAGTTAGGGCATTATGAGCCATTAGATTTGATCCAATGGCTCAAATCAAAAGATTTCTTTTGATTTGAGCCATTGGATCAAATCCAATGGCTCATAATGCCCTAACTTGACTCAACTTGTGTTTACAACTTGAGGGAATCCTTGTCCGTTGGAGCCTTGGAGGGAGCCAATGGAAAGGTGAAAAGAATCTGGTTGGTGAGATTTGATGTTTTACTTAATTTCTAGTGTTAACATTTACTGTACAATTTTATTTGGTATTGATTCGCACATTATTTTTTTTATATAAATCATTTTATACAAGTTATATAAGGAGTAGCACACAGTACAACACTGTAATCCATAAAGTGTGGTGAAATAATCAAAAAAGTTGATTTGTAAATCAACTCCTATTTTATTACCAAGGGTGTTTACATTTGGGCTAAAAATGACTCCCAACTTATTAACACTTGTCATTGGGATATACTTTTTTTTCTTTTTTTTTTTTAATTTATTATATGGTTTTTAATTAATGAAAATTTAATTTTAGTTTAGTGTTTTTTTTTTATTTGAATAATGGAAAAATCAACATGTATATTAATTATGAAAGTTGATTTAGAAAAGAAAGAGATGATATTTGATGATATGAGAAGGAAATTTGGCTAGAAAATGAGAATAGAGGACGTAGAGTAGTTAGAAAAGATGAGAAGATATCCACGTGTAAGATCTTGTGATTTTATATTCTTTTTAAAAAAAGGTGGTATTTTTCATGGTTCTAAATAGTGCGCTATAGCGGCGCCATAGCGCGAGACGTGACCTCCACGTACGAAACATGTCAAAGCGTCGTCTTAAGGCGTGGCGTGCAATAAAGCGTCATATAGCGTGATATAGGGCACTATAGCGCGTGGCGTGTCGTCTTTTTTTTGAAGATTTTATTTATTTATTTATTTTTTATTTTTTTTTAAGATTTATTGGACTGAGTTTATTTACAAGTATTTATTCGGGCTTGGTAGCTCCATAACTCAATTTTAAGCCTTGTAGCTAACTAATATTGACAACTCTATAAATATGTTTTGCCGCTTTGAATCACGCCTTAAAAACGCTATAACGCAACGCTTCACGCTAAAGCTTGAGGCTTGACTATGCCGCTACGCCACGCTTCACGCTATTTATAACCTTGGTATTTTTCACATGATCACAATCCAACATGGAATTAAGTTATGCAAAGTCATTTATTCTTCTTTGATACATTGTCTAATAATAGGTGAGCACTCATGCACAGCAACGTAATTTTATAGCGACAAATAATTATAGTTGACATATTGTTGTTATTTATTTTCATCAACCATGAACTAACATAATAATAGTAAAAAGTTGTAATATGGTGTCATATATAGTAAAGTTTGTAGATGAATATAAATTATTAATGTTGAGTTTAAATAAGGGTTAATTCTACTGTTAGGTAACGAACTTTCCAAAATTTCCAATGTTAGGTAATTTACCCTCAAAAATACTATGTTAGGTAACGAAACTTTAATGTTTATTCAATGTTAGGTAATATTAGATATTTTTGCAACTTGTGACCTGCTAAACCGGTAAGTTCAATGATATATTTGTCCTTTCATGTTTTTTTTTAATAAGGAAACTCATCTTTCCCATACTACCATCACCAAAACCCAGATCCCACCATCATCTTAGCCAAACATGGCCTAACCAACAAATTTGAAGCTACTAAAATGGTGATGTCTAGAATACAAAAAAAAAGCCACCATCTTCGAGACAGTGCAGATTACCAAGCTTAAATTTAGCAACCTTCTGTTTCTGAGAGACCAAGTTCAAATATCAATCAACCATTGAATTTGGCTTAACTTTTATTGAAGAATATAGGACACTAATAAGTGTCAATTGACATTTAAATGACATGGTACTTTGCATATGGACAACCTGTGAATCTGTGATTCACTTATTCTATAATTCAAAATCTAATTACAATTGAAGACAAGATGCACTATGCGCACCCGAAAACCGATTAAACGAAAGGTCAAGCTTTTCAAGAAACCCCAAACTAGACCCAAAACCATCTGGTATCACACCACTAAAATTAACCTCATTTGGCAC
Source organism: Artemisia annua (assembly GCA_014162995.1). NCBI lineage: Eukaryota > Viridiplantae > Streptophyta > Magnoliopsida > Asterales > Asteraceae > Artemisia > Artemisia annua. The sequence goes on along the minus strand of LBNU01002592.1, from coordinate 103,179 downwards.
TGACCCAGATAAAGAATTACCATAAAGCACCAAACTTTGCAGCTTATCAGCTCTAAATAGCTCATAAGGTAACTCACCCGTAAACATATTATTCCTTAAATTAAGATGCCTTAACTCAGACAAAGATCCAAGAACAGGTGACATAAACATATTATTTCATAATTATGGACAGAAGTTATACACCATGATCTTACTAATAAAAATGAAAAAAATACAATATCTTTGTTTCACCGAGTCTTTGTCGGGATGAGTGTGGTTTTTGATGGTAATGATTTATGGATGTGGGTTTTTGTGTGAGATTATCGATTTACATCTTTGTGTGTGTCGGGTTGTTTTGGTTTTCTCGATCCTTTTTGTTATTAGATCGATTTGTTTGTGGCATGTGAATCTGGGGTTTTGGTGATGTTTTTGTGAATTGGGTGTTTTTGGTTGTCTTTTTATGTGTGTGTCATAAATAAAGGAATAAAGGAGGTTGAAGATGAGGGTGTTTTTGTCATTTTACTGGTTTATACATTCATTTGATAGTCAAAACAGTCATATTACCTAACATTGAACAAACATCAAAGTTTCGTTACCTAACATAGTATTTTTTAGAGTAAATTACCTAACATTGGAAATTTTGGAAAGTTTGTTACCTAACAGTAGAATTAACCCTTTAAATAAATAAAAGTTTAATCTTTGTCTTTGTAAAACTCATTCAAAAAAAGTTAAAAGTTGTTATGCATTTTCTAATTTTGGGTAGGAAATTTGTTAAAGCAACTACTTCGTTAAGCAACGTTATGTAATTTTTTATGTAAAAATTCAAGTTTAAAATTCTATATTAAAAAATAAACATTACTCATTTTAAATTTTAACAAAAACAACACTTTTGGTTGATTTATAGTATATGAGAAATTGAGAAGGGATCCGGTGAGAAGAAATACTAAAGTCAGAAGAATAAGAAAAATTTCTAGCCGCACAGTTCAAATAAAAGAGAGATTTTCAAGGAAAAATGCATATATTATTGTAGATGCATATGAAATATGTGGTTGTGGCTTATTCTCGTCATTTTCACTTTTCTTTTCATATTGATCCTAAGAGCCCTCGGTAAGGTAACGCCCCAACGCCGTGTTGGTCGACGTAGCCTGCGTTTGGGCTGCATACCGGCTAAACCGGCGTTGCCCCCGCGTTGTAATTTACATTGCCATAGTAACTCAAGTTGAAAAGCAAGTGTGGACAAAAACAAATTACAGCTTTAGCCCAACGGCTATTTTTTTTTTTATTATTATTATTTTTTTTAAAAAGTTCAAAACACCCCCTTTGAAAGATGATCTGAGGACACAGTATGCGAATTGTGTCACACCCTGAATTTACCTGATTGGCAGCGGAATTGAATACCTGGGTGTAACGAACATGGCATCTCATACAAGGTTATATTGAACGACCTAATGTGTCGTTTTGAAAATACAACGTTTGATCATTAAAACATTCAGAGTTTACAAAATAGGTCCCAAAATAATGTTGCAAGTTCATGAAAACTAGTTCAACTTGATCAAACGTTACATAAGTGCATAAAATGAAAGGTGAGACGCGTCGACTCCTCGACTCCATGATGGTCCATATGCAAGTCACATGTTATTATCTTAGTTACCTGAAAATACATTGCTAAAACGGTCAACAATAATATTGGTGAGAAATCATAGGTTTATGAAAATGAATGTTGTACGATAACCATAAGTATAAGTGAATGACGAACTGTCACATAATTAATAAAAGTGTACATTATCTCTTAAGCTCATGACCCCGAAGCTAGACTGTATGTAATGCCCCTCCAGAGTGTTTTGCCAGACACTCTAACAATGATCAAATGAAATGCATCCGTTTGACTGTTGGTAACCCCAAAACGGATGGAGGCGTCACCCTCAATAGATCTATCCACTCACTCTCGCTTAAATACAATTAACGGTTCATGATAATAGGGGACTTAAAACATGGCAATGAGGTAACTTAAGTAATGTATATGGATTTGATACTTAGGCTCGTATGAAAAATAGTGCAATGTATTCCCCCCGTAGGTTTGAAATGAAATAATAAATTGAAAAACGGGGCTATGAAAACTCACCTCAAGTGATGGTACAATATGTAGTGTATGAACTGAAGTGATGAGGTGCAACTCCTAGCCGCAACCTAAAATGAATGCATGTAATCTAATTTAGATTATGAAATGAATTCGTGTATGCACTTGCACTTATAATCTATACCACTCGTATTGTATCAAAATATGAATAATCGCCGAAAATATAATTTATATTATCGTATAAAGTCATAATGAATATTACATGTTCATATAGTGTAATAATGTTGTACGATAATTATTTGGTGATAAATTGTGAAAATATTACTTTCCGTCGTAAAATATAATACTTAGTAATTTCTGAAATACGGCTAAAAATGGCCTCGGAAAACTAGTTGTAAATAAGTGAATATTGAGAGTTAGGAAACAAAATTGGTATTTCTGGAAAGCTTAGCACCAAGCCTAAATATGTTTAGGAGTGAAGTTTTGCTCAATGTGCCCAGATTTTAAGATAAATGGTCGAAAAGTATGGTGTTTAGGCCAAAACTGCCATTTCTGGGCAGTTTTTGTGAATGTTTGGATGGCTGTAGATTACTCATTTTAAGTCCAAATGACAAACGGCTTTTTGATTTGAAAACTAGGCCAGGTGCTCTAACTTTTGTTTCTTGGAGTCCCAACTCCAGAACTGAGTCATTTGACGGGAAAATTGCTCCCAACATGGGTGTTTGTGGATTTTCTGGTTTGTCTGAAAAATATACCAAGTGTTAGTGCTGATGGAAATTTTTAGTAAACATATATCTTTGAAAATTTATAACTAATTCGTTATAAGTCCGTTTCTCGAGTTCTTTATATCCCCGAAAAGGTAAAAATGTGAACTAACATATTTTCAACAGTTTGGTATGTTTTGACAAGGTCTAAGGCTCGTTTTTGGTCAATGAAATTCGTACATCAGCAACATATTTTTCAGAAAAGTATATATATATAGTGTAACTTGTTTTTGGCATAACTTTTTCATCGTAAGTCCGTTTTTATCCGTTCTTTCGACCATGAATTCATCTAAAAGTGTATTTTCTATTTCTTGGGTCCAAAAATAACCAAAACTCACTGAGTTTACCATATTTTGCAAATAGGGACAGTAGCTTTATATATAGTGTTTAAAAATAGTTTTTCCTAGTTTTTTTGTCCAAGTCCATCACCAACAACTTCAACAATTCCCATAACCTACCATACACCTTCTTAGGGTGTCATGGGTTTCCTAGCATTGTTTTTCAATCTTTTCTCCATGGGTTTACTTGTTATCTATTTTTAAGATTAAAAAGATACAAAAATATAAATATGGTGGTATAGATTTTTACATGCAAGCATATACTTTAAAAATACATAAACCTTGATAAATTTTATGAAATAAATGGTGAATAAGCTTACTTGGGTGATTTGAAACTTTTTAAGAGAAAAATCTTACTAATCCATAGGTTTATATCTCTTAAAAAGTTTCAAATCACCCAAGTAAGCTTAAATAAATAAATGTGACTTGAAATTATATATTCTACGAGTGGGATAGAATGCAAATGATGTCGTGATGAAATGTAGACTAACCCTAGTCTATGAAATGTATAATGAATGATGTCTCATGATAATGTGACTTAACCTGCCCGGTTTCGTCAAATGAATATCCGTAAACCTAGTTTACGTGAAATGATGAATTGTGAAATGATGAATAGTGATTCAAATAATGATATGAAAATGACCTGAAATTGCGAATTGTGACATTCTTCCCTCCTAACAGGAATTCAGTCCCTGAATTCAGTTCATGTTGAATTCAGTTCATGTTGGTCTCTGGAGTGGTATTGGTGAAATGATGTGGATAATTGAGTCGCTTTTGGTCTTCCCGTACCCAAGTATACTTGGGACTTCTTCGGGAATTCCCGCGAATTTTCATGATAGAATTTGACTCTGTTTCATTGTATGACCTTACAGTCCATGATTTCTACTGGTTCTTCCACAAGGTTCAAGTTTGTCATCGAATTGGATTTCTTCTATTGAAAGATGAGTAATTCATCGAATAATCACTTCTTGCTTGTTTCATGAATATGCGTTGGACTAGTGAATTGGGCTTTTTCCGATTTCGGTCCGTCAATAAGTTATTAGCACTTCGACTATAAAGTGCTCTCAAATAGAGTAACGAATATAGTTTATAAGTTTTAAAATGTTATTATTGTAAAAATAAAAATAAAACAAAATATTAGTGATTGATGTAAAAGATGAACCAACCTAAAAATTAATAATAACAAAAGGTTGACAAGCTTGGAGGGTTTAACAAAAATCATACATGTGGCACTCATCCCCATTTATTGGACCACATAAACATACTGAAAGGGTGTTTGGCTAAGCTTATGAGTTAAGCTTATGCTTATGTTATATAAGTGGCGTATTGCTTATATATCATAAGCTTATAATCTCATGCTTAATGTTTGGATTAGCTCATGTTTAATAAGCTTATAAGCTCATGTGTTTGGTTTGGCTAATGTTGGTAAATGACCAAAAAAGACATGGTTTAATAAACTTATAAGCTCAAGTGTTTGGATTAGCTTATTAATTATTTTTTTTCCAAAAGGTTTCTTTTTTCTTTTTTATGAAAATATATATGAAATTAAAAACTATATTTTATAATTTAAATTATTATAAAGATGTGTCACACATATGATTTAAATTAGATCCTACAAAGCAAACAGTCTCATAAAAATGTACATATATCATGACACAATATATAAGTGGGAAAAAAAAAAAGATTGGG